>VZRU01007748.1:134464-153574 GCA_013398155.1 Pedionomus torquatus
AAAAATGCAGATCCCGTGATTTAGCTCCAGCTTCCAAAAATATAAATAAGATGACTTACGCCATCCTTATTTCTTTGACTGTATGGAGAGAAGGACTTTGTAAAGGCCATGCAGTCTTTTCTAAGACACATACACTGTAGATATGTAAGGCCAGACTAGTGCAATACAGGCCTTTCTAATTCTGTTTTCTGTTTCTTACAACTAGCACGCATCACTGAGCAGATTTAGTTATTTCTTCTTCTACTTGTCCAAAAATAGGCTGACCTTGGCCACTAAAATCCTTCCTTTGATTAAGTGAAACTGAACACTTTTTCCTTATGAACTTGCTGCATCCTTCAATACAGCACGCAGTCCCTGTATCCTCATTCTGGCGCCCCTTCATTTCCAAAAATGTCACAAGTTGGGAGGACAATCAAAATCAAATCACTTTTCCCTCAGCAGGTCTCCACAGCACATTCAGCTTGCTGTGTTTTCCATTGTTTTAAATCTGTAATGTCCTCTTCAATTTGTAAGTTTTTAATTGGAACCACAAGACAAGCAATTGTTCTCCCATTTCAGTAACTCCTGGGGTCCCTGTAGCACTATGGTCTTGTTATTGAGCATTTTACTCCGTAGGGTTTGCTGGTTTGATGCAACTGCTTTCGCTATCTTTTTTTTTTTTTTTTTTTTTTGTCACAATCACTAAACCCAGATTTCTACCACCCTACGCACTCTTTTACTAGAGTCAGACTCAAGCAAACTTTATCACTGTTCACTGTTTGTATCACTCTGCCTAAGTATCTACTGCCTTACAAATTCAGACATGTAATGGAAATATGGTACTTGCTCCAAATAATTTACACTTGAACAGAAGGCTTGCAGTAAGCTCTCCACCTTGTTTCTCTTCTCATCATGATCATAAAGACAACTGCCAAAGTCTGTGTCTTCTCTGAGCAAGATTCCCCAACCCCATCCCGAGTTAAGTCATCTAAAGGTACCCATTACCTCAGTTTGATCTAGTGCTCAATCTTGATTGTGTCTGTCTCAGCTATCACTTCTGGACTTCTCCACCTCTTCCTATCACTTCAGTGCTTGCTTCTCTGCCTGCAATCCACATTGTTTTCAGCTGTTACTCCCTTTGTTCTTCAGACTTGAGAGAGATCCTACATTGCTTTCAAAGATGTTCTACACAGGCATTAACATCAGCTTGCCCTCTTCATTACTGGCTACTACACAATTTCATGTATTAAGTTGCCATTTTTAATTATCTTGATTTGTGAGATCTTTGGACAGCAAATGTACTTGCTAAACATTGTAAATACGCATGATTAACACAAAAGCAGAAATACAGTTCCAAGCAAGTCACATTTGAACCAGAAAATATAAGACTGCAGAAACAGAACACCAGTACTTTGAATTAAATTTCAGATAAAACAAGGCAGTAGATCAGAGATCTCCAGTGTGCCACGCTCAACATAGCTCACATTGCTACAATAAGCAGACAGCAGTGCTCTAGCAGAATATTCCAATTGGCTTTCAAAATAAATCACAAGTAGGGGGTGTAATAATCAAGTTGGTAAACTCAATTTGAACATGAAACGTATTGATTTCTTCTGTGGCTAATCACCATCATGATTCTAAATTATAAAGATCAGAAATTCTCTTCTCCCTCAATGCATACAGTAAATTGCAAACCAACAACAGCCCATAGAGCTGTAATTGCTATGCTGACAGGATAAAAACGCCTACTTGTCCTATTGTTTTTGTCGGTCCATCTCCTCTCTACCCTTATCCTCTGCCTGTTTATTTTATCTGTTCATTCACCACAAATGTGAATTTCAGGGCTATGACAATGAAGAGCCTTTTCCAGACATTGCCACAGAGCAATAGAGAGGATCATCTTCTCTCTCTATAAACAAGGTACTTCTTGGATGCCCCAGGAACAAACTGCCCACACTCAGCTTAGTCAATAACCAAGATTAATGACTAATATATCCCACATATTCCAGTATTACTTCTACATAAGCTGCACGCAATTTTAACTCAGTATCTCCATGCATTCTGTCAAGCATGCCCTCTTTTTTTTTTTATTTTCCTTCTGTTTTTAAACCATAGTCATCCCACTTCAAGTTACTTCTAAAGTACAGGAAGTCCTGCAAATGAAGTAAATGAAGGTAGGATATTTAACAGCCATCTGCAAAGGGAAGGCAGGGTTGGGAAATAGAATGTCTTTTATTAAGAGACATAAGATACCCCTCAGATGGTGCTTATTCTCAAAATCTACCATGAGATAGCTTACATCTCCCTGTATTAATCTCAAAACTAATATTTCAGCATAACTGACTACTTGAACACAAAAACAAAAAAGCAGCTTCTTTGAACAGAACATCCTGCCTCTAGCATACAACACAGCATTCTTGTTCAGCCAGTGTAGATGATGCTTTTGGGGAAAGAACTGTACTTTTAACCAGGGCAACAGGAGCATCTTTTCCCCCCAAGTAATCTCTCATTGCTGGTGCTTTACAGTTTCTGTAAGACTAACCTACACAGAAAGGCTGAAGGCACAGGGATTGTCTACTCTTCTGCAGCTCTCCTTGTTCAGAGAATACCCTTTCATTCTCATCATTTTCACTCTATCGATATTCAGGTGTCACTGCCTCTTCCAAAACAAGATTGGTTGCGACTTCAGCAATTCCAAAGTCTTCAGCAACTAGACACAGCTTTAGCATTAAAAAACACAGGGATGCCAGTACCTAAAAGGAGTCTGTTGGATGCCATTGTCCCCAGCATTTGCACAGATGAACTGCTAACAAAATAATTCAGACAATTTCATTCATACTCTAAAACATCCTCATAAGTTCCAGTTCTGTGCCAAAAAAGTTATTCTCATGGGCTTAAGCAAATGCAAAGTATTTATTTGCATTTAAATGCAACATATTTATTTGTGTTGTCCATACAAACAAGCTTTAACAACTGGAAGAAAAGAAGGTCCTTACCCGATTTTAAGGAAAAAGGAATATTTTTCAGATATTTTTTTTATCCACAGCTGGCACCCTGCTCACATGAGTCAGCCCAACTTAATCAGTTGTAAGCTCTGATACTGTGAAGAAATCCTCCTGAAATTTTGTTTCAAATTTTAAAAGAGAACTCAAATTTTTCACACGTTTCACTGTCTACGTACACAAAAATCACTACATCACTTCATCTACCAAATGGGGATTTTGCAAGTTAGAAGAGCTCTATTAGATCCCTACAATTTAGGTCTTCAGTTAGGCCTGGATCTCACCCAATTCTGCCTGCCAATGGTAGCTCCCCTCTGAGAGCTAAGTAAGAAAAAGTGCCCTAGCATTATCCACTTGGTCAATTCTACCACTGCATAATTACAGCTCAAACAGAAACCTGTGCACCTCCCACCAGCCAAGCAGGATGGGCCATAAACACCTCCCTGCTGCTACAGAGGTCTTTTCTTTCTTTTCCTTGGCAGAAGGGAAAGAAGCAATGCTTCTTAATAATTTCAAGAATACGAAATTGTACATACAAAGAAAAACTACAAAAGCATACTCTAAATATTTGGAAGATTAAAGGTGGAGGGGCAACTCAATAGAGCAGCCATAATCACTATCAACAAGCCAGTAATTTTACATAATTTGCCTACAGAGTTAGGAATACCATCTTTCTAAATGGGGAAAAAAACCCCAAAACCCATAACAAACAAACAAACAAACAAAAAAACCCCAACCAAATGACCAAACCAACAACAGAAAAACAGCAGGACAAAACTATGTTTTTTCTTAATTGAAATTTTAAGGACAGCTATATTGTTCCAAGAAAGCCTTTGGACACAGCTTCATAATACAGACTGCAACCAATCCAACTTCCTAGGAATGGAGAGTTTCAACATACAGGTATTAAGACATGTTCTGATCCTACATCTCTTCAAAAAGGCTGTGTTGCCAAACGTGACAGCATATTGCACTTATTGCATCTCAGCTAATCAAGTCGCAATACAAAGTTGTTCAAAACCAAATAAAATATCAGCATCCGCACATCCAAACAGATACTTAACATGAAAATGGCAAAAGACAGCACTTCAGTTTCCACTATTTGATTTTGTAAAAACCCTTAAAGCTTTTAAAGGAATGAATAAAAAATGACAATTCAACCATTTGTCCTCTGCAATGGACATTTGCAGAAATAGAAAATAGGACTTTCCTCAAACATTACAGTGAAATAGAATTAATTGCCATTGTGTATATCTGCACTGGGAAGATCCTGTCAATTACAAGGTGGTTCAGTGGTGCCCAGCAACAGGACAAGGGACAATGGCATTTCCTGTGCTCCAGCTTGTGCCCATCTCAACATGAGGAAAAACTTCTTTGAGTGTGCCAGAGCACTGGAGCAGGCTGCCTGGAGAGGGTGTGGAGTCTCCTTCTCTGGAGATACTCAAAACCCACCTGGATGAATTCCTGTCCAGCCTGCTCTGGGGGATCCTGCTTTGGCAAGGGGGTTGGCCTAAATGATCTCCAAAGGTCCCTTCCAACCCCTACCAGTATGTGATTCTGAATGTCTATATGTAGACAAACAGAAAATGACCACTGAATGTTCCACAAGGAGACAAAGGCCAAGTTCGAGATGAAAACACAGGAAGACAAAAGCTTCAGTAACTTGCAAAAATAATTGTCAGACAGGGTTTTGCAAGTACCAAAAGATGTGGTTGGACACAAGCAGGTTTAATACAACTAAAGCATGTTCAGAAATTATGACTTGAAAAAACACACACAAAGGAAATCAAACTTTGTGTGAATTAACAGTTTTGTTTTGTTTTAGTTTGGGTGGGGTTTGGCCCTAATTGGCAATAAAACTCATCTTTCAGTGTTTTTAAACAACGTCCTAGCCCTTTTGCCTTCAATGAAAGGCAGCTTTCACCCAGAGTCCTTATTATGCAAGCTCAGAAAGGAGAGAAAGGAAAACACAAGTGCCAAAATAAAGATATCCGAGTTTAAAACATAGCTCTGCTACAGCCTTCCTTTAATATCTTGACCAAATTCTTAAATTTCTATTGCTTTTTCTTCATTTTTAGGAAGAGGAAATGGCAGCAAAACATTTAACTCACAGGATGAGAATAGAATTACGAGCACTTGCAAACTGCCCTGATCTGCTTAAACGAAAGGACTTAGATTGGCAAACACATTACATCAGTCCTTACAATGAGCTGATTTTAAGTGAGTAGAGCATTATGTAAATTAGTTAGAAGAAAGCAGAAATTAGAAGATGATTCAAAATACAGTCAGAAGGTAAAGACTGTATACAGGGTTTGGCACAGATACATACCCATTGGCTCCATATGCACATTTTCCTGTTTGCACACACAAAATAGAAGTTACTCCATCTCCTAATTTTATTTCAAAAGAAGCTGACCATTCAATGAAATTTCAATGGCATTATTTTCACTCAGAAACCCTGTATATTCTCATAAAGCATGAAACATTTATATAGACACACATTCACATTGCCATCCTAATTTTAAAATCACTGAAGGGAAAAAACATGATGTATACAAATGAAAGTTTCATCCTGTTTTTTTCACCAATCGCAAACCACAAAAAAACCCTAAACACCTGAGATTTCCCATCTCTTCGATAAGACTCCCCTTCTTCCTCAAAAAATTAGGTGTAATTTTGCATTTAACAACACACACAATTTCCTGGTTTATGTAGAGTTCTATACAATATTATTACAACCTGAATAATTCTTAGAATTGCCAGACTTTCTATACTTGCAAGCTAAATTGCATAGTGCTGACAATGTCCAGAAAGTGAAGTTATGCATCAGGTTGTTTTTACGGTTCATCTTCTGAAAAGGGTAGAAGTTGCATGGGAAAGAACATAAAATGCTAGGTACAGTTTAATATCCACAATTTCATGTTTATGTATGCTTATCCAGATCACAAAAAACTGATAGCAAAAAATAAATCAATTTGACCTGCATAACCAGGATATAACTGAGAAAAGGTCTATTTTCAGGATGGTCCCAGAGAAATTATTAAAACTAGTTACAGAAATTAAAGATGTGTGAAGGTGCCTTTCTATGATGACAAGCCTAGAATTATTGCCTAGACAAGCAATAATGACAAGCCTAGAATTATAGCTTTAGAATATAAATTCTTGTATATTCTCAAGCATTTCAGCGAGATACACTAAAGTGGTCTCTTTCAAGACATTGAATACTTTTTCTGTGGTTCTCACGGCAATAATGTAAGGGTTGTCAACTTCACTGAAATACATCAAAGCCTAAGGCAAAATAAATGCAAAAAATTTAATCCACCGCTAAGGTTCACAATAGGAAAGTAACAAGCAGTGAGGCACAAAAAAATTATCAAATTTCAGTACAAGCAGTACTTCAGTTGTGCCACATATTCTATATGTTTTACAACATATAGCTCACTAAAACCAATAAATTAATGTCTAACAAAAAACAGAAACACATCAAAAATATACAATAAACTTATTAACGCTGCTAACAATAAACACCTCCACTGTAAACAGCCCTAAAATTCCAAGAGTGGTTTCACAAAATGCCCCCACTTGGGTGTTTTGGTTCATGTTATTGCATGTTAAGGTAAACAAGGAACTTCTCATGGTCCATCTCACACCTGTCATTAGCTGTACTTAACATCCCCACGTATCCTGTCCCAAACTTCCAAATGTTCTCTTAAAAGGAATTGAGCCTCTCAATCTTACGGTCTCTAACAAAAGTTGTGGCAGTCTGGGAAACTTTATCCATCATTTTTGAGGGGCCCTATATGCCTTTATCATCAGGAGATTGGCTGAACTCTTAAATTGGGAACCTAGATGTAAGCAAGGAGAAGCATGCAGTGAAGCCACATAAGCCAAGGCCATCTCCATTCCTGTGCATATGCCACAGCCATAAGTAAATGCAGCACACTTTCAGAGAGCATAGAAACCTTTTGAAAGTGGTTGGAATCCATACAAGTCAAACTTCTGTACTATTCAACAGAATCAGTTGCAAATATGCTTCAGACTGACGTTTAAGGGCAAATTTAAAATGACAAGTTAAAATGTGACTTTTCTTGTTCCCTAACCAAAGTGTTTGGAAAATCTCTATCAACTTTACCTTTTAAGACAGAATACGTGTGTACAGCCTCACATATTCACTCCCACTTACTGATCCTCTCCCTACCCCTGCAAAACTCAAACTTCCATTTGTGATCTGTAGCAGCTCAAGCTTGGGAATTCATGAGCCTGACTACCAGCCGAGAGAACAGATGTCTTTAAAGAAAGATAAGTTTATGCTTGGCACAACAGAGCCTCAGCCCATGACTGTTGGTTTCACCTTACTATGATGAATTCATAATACAATGCAAATCAAAATATACACACACTGCACCCCAGCACTATTCAGTTCACACGTGCTCACAATTAAGCAGAAACAGCACAGTTTCTAGAACATGAGCTTCTGTCACAACAGTGAAGTTATTATTTTAGACGACAATCCCCAATTTTTCTTATAGCAGTAGTCTGTAATATGACTTGAAACACATCCTTATATGCCTATTAACAAGTGAATGGAAGTTTCTTCTATGCCCATAATGTTTATTAAAGATCTCTATTCTGTTTAGACAAACCCTTTAGACTCTGAATTTTTTGCCTAATTAGAAAAAGATAAAGCTACTCTGCTTATGAAGGATAGATTTGCCATTTGGACACATTTCAGTAAGACAAGAATGGAAGACAAAAATATAAAATAGTACAAGAACTGCATTACATTCACATAACGGGGAGTTTAATAATTCAAGGTTTATTTGGAGGCTTGTTTGCAACTGTAGAAAAGGTCAGACCTTATATGAATAAGGTATTAAAGTCTGCACATAAAGTCTAAGGTAAAGATAAGTAACAAGGCTTGTTTACCATCCAGTTGTTCGAAGTGTGCAGAGAGTTAAGATTTTTAAATCAAGGCAGTTATAACAATATGGATTACTGAAAAGATTTTACACCGAGGTCAGCACTCATGCATCAAGAGTTTAACTGGAAATCACAATATCCGATAACACATAGATTGTGCGAGGGAATCTTATTGTTTTAAGAGATGTGCGGCTTTGAATTACACTTCGCATCCTTATCTTAGATTTCTCATTGCTCTTCCTTGCACTTCTTGGATTTAATATTTTACCAGGCTGATTCCCATGCTTTTGCATGAAACATTTCCTACGCTGTTTAGTGGCAGTCGGCTACAACAAATTGGTAAGTCTGGACCCAGCCTTTGCTGTTCAGAAAAATTCCCATTCCACCAACATGCACCTACTTTGGGCATTCATAACTGGATGCAGACATATATCTATATATGTATCTATATCTATCTATATAAAATATATATAATCTCCAAGAGGATGCAGATACATACATCCTGCTGGTAGCGAAGTATTTTAACACTTCAAATATGCACACATTTTCAAGTCTAGCTGAGCTCAAACCAACTCTTACCAAGACAGTCTCCAACAAGACAGTGGAACACTAAAACCAGAGTCAGAGTCTGTTATAAGCAGGAACTCAGACATCACTTACTAGTAGCCAACAGAAAACAAAAATATTCCACAGCTGCAGAAAACATACAAAGATTGTTCAAAAAAAAAAAAAAAAAAAAAAGCTTTGGGCTCATTCAGAAATGCATCCACATAATCTGATTTACCTTGGAAGGCAAGTAAATATTGAAATTTCGAAGCCTTGAGGAAGAATTATTTCTGTTCTTCTAACCTAAGCTCCACTGATCAAATTCACAGTAGCAGCAGAAATTTAACTTCGTTACACCCTTTTTGCCTCTTGAACTAACGAAGAGAAGTGACTGCTCCTACAAACCCCAGACAATCTATCCACCCTCTCAAGTGCCTTCTGGTAGGAAAGGCAACACCAAGGAGATCATACACCAGCTGAAGGCACCACAGCACTCTCTTTATCTAGAGACATCACCTGCTGGTAGGAATACTTCAACCAAGTATCTCCAGCTTTTTTTTCAGGTTTGAAGTAAGAGCAGAGGACCCTGCAACTGCCAAGCTGTTAACCAGACGGATTCAGAACACAGAGTCACCAAGCCCAAGCTTCAACACTTTAACGTAGTGCAAATACCAGAGAGGTACCTTTAACTGTGGAGAATTACAAGCATCATCTGTGCAAGCCTCACATTTGTCATGAAAGATTTAACTAGTTTGCACCTACTTTAACCAAGAATCTGCAATTACTTTATCCTATGACTTCCTTTACTTACTTGCAATTTCATATCAGCATGATTTTGTTTTGTGGTTTAAACACGATTTATACCCTCAATTTAACTTTGATTCATAGTTCCTAATAACATCAGTCCACTATCCAAATACTGCAAGGGGATGTTAAACAAGTTTAGATGGTCTGGGGAATTTGCCTACCATCGTTAAACACAGAAGTGGTTACAATAATCTTGTTTTAGATAACTATTTCAGATAAGCAAACTATATATGTGCTTGCTCTGAACCAAAAAAGAAAATAATGCAGAAACTGTAAGACAATATCGCAAAAACTTGTATTATTAAAACACATTAGAGGTTATAGGTTATTCCAAAGAACTGTTACCCAATTTCACATTATATAAGAGCATAAAAACAATGACAAATAAAAAACAAAAGTTTTATGAGCAGCTACTGTCCACAGTTCAATGAGAAACTGTATTGTCTTCTTCTAGACTCTAGCTTGCTTTCTAGCTGCCAAATCTCACCCTCAGGAGTGTATGTTAAATTTTTAAGTTTTTTGAAAACTCGGGCACCTGGTAACATACACACACATATGTACAAAAAAAATAAATTAACATCATGCCCAATAGGTACATAAGTTGATCTTAAACCTTCCTAATTAATAGGTATGCTTCTCTATAGAATAAACAGCACCCCGAAAATGAAGTGTGGAACAGATGGATTTTTAAAAAGTGTGATTTAAATGTGGCACATGCATGATGTGCCTTTCCTTGATTTTCCAGACCCTAATTGTTAAATAACACTCCTGATGTACTCATATATGCACAGAATTCAATAATCAGTCAAGTATTTAGGCACAAGAGTCAGCAGAATTTTATGGATAAACAAAAACCAACTTACCAGAACTAGCATATCTTCTGTACTAAATACACAATAACAATTCCTTTCGTTTCTGTGTGTGTGTGCACAAGCACTTACATTATTCTAACCTTTTTTCATAGTGTTGGCTATTTCACACCTAAAAGAGCAAGTATCTTTTAGAATTGCACTATTTCCTTTCTAAATTCTAATCTAATTCTAATCATTAATAAAGATATTGTTTATGAGAAATCTGTTATTTTTGCCTTTAAAACACACTTCTTTGTCCCAGCAGTCTCGTACTTTTTTTTTTAACCTTCCTTATCGAATATTCAGTTGCCTTTCATCCATCTCGGTATCTTGGGCTTGCCACTCAGTTCTTTTCTTCGCCAGTGCTCCTTATTCCATGTGCTCTCCCCACACAGTGCCATCAATATTTTGTGAATATACACTCCTGCACACACTGATTTCAAATACAGCAAGTATACATACCCCATACTCACACATATATCATTAGGAGACTTTTAGGATGTTATCACGTCAAACCATATTAAAGTGACATTTTTAAGGCTGACATTCCATTTTCTCTAAGCTTGTTTTCAGTAGACATTTAGTAGAAACCTCACCCCGTTTAGGATTTTAATCAAGAGAGAAAATTAAGAAAAAGTTAAGTCTGCTATCTAGGAAAAAAATCTATTAGGTCTTGTCTGGACTAGAGAAATGTATTCTTCTAAGAATCAATTTAGTCTTTGCAATGCACTTGTAAAATGTCACACGTTCACACACAGCATTGCAGATACTGTTAAAACTAGTTTCATTAACTCTAAATGCTATTTCAGTCAGGCTGCATTAACGCTGGCTAAGTTGAAGGTTCACTGGCATTGTAGCTCATGCTGATCAAACAACGTACCCATCACTTCCCTCATAGTATAGTATGCTCACGGCCCTTTGAAATCTGTCCGACTTCACAATTTCTGAAAACTCTGCCAGGAATCGGTGGGATGGGTACCCAAACCATCACAAAGCACAAGTGAGGACACAGCAAACCTGTGACAGCCCAGAGGGCTTATCAACAGTGGGCACTGCACTGTTTACTTTGTTGAAACAATTCAAATTCCTTGCCTAGAGAAAAACTTGCAGCTATGGCAAAGCCTTCAAATTGGAATGCAAACTTGAAATTCAGGTTATCTGGGCACAGAACTAGAAGTCAGAGAGAAAGGCAGGTTGGGATCCATCCTCTGTTGGGAAAAAACAGGATGCCTAAAGATTTCTTTTCAGGTCTGTTTTTCTAATGTAACACCAAAGCATTTTTCCATCAGAAAAGGAAAAAAACCCAGCCTGGTCAAACTTATGAAATCCTCTCTGTTGTAAAGAGGAAGAGACTTTCATTTTGCATCAGGTATTCAGTTGCTTGCTGAGATTTTGTATCATCAAACACAGAAATTGTCATGTTTTGCTCATTATAGAAAAAGTCATTATAAATGGCACTAGTTGAAAGTCTAAAAGGATGGCTGATTTGCAGTACTGACATACCACGTATGTTGCAATGAAAGACTGACACACTTCCTAGAAAAATAAATATATCACTTCCATTATGTCAGAGTACAATCATCAGGATAGCAGGATCACAACACATGTTATGAAAATAACATA
Organism: Pedionomus torquatus; assembly: GCA_013398155.1. Taxonomy (NCBI): domain Eukaryota; kingdom Metazoa; phylum Chordata; class Aves; order Charadriiformes; family Pedionomidae; genus Pedionomus; species Pedionomus torquatus. The sequence continues at coordinate 146,193 of VZRU01007748.1, forward strand.
AATCCAAAACATGGCATCACAAAAAAGTTCTCAAATTTGTTTGAAACATATTTTAGTGGGACTAAATTGAATTTCAAAGTATTAACATTCACTGCAAAATAGAAATCTAAAATACTGATCAGCTCCACATGAAGAAACAGTTGCCTGCCTTTTATTTTCATTGGCTTCTCAAGAAGTAATATTATGCAAGCAAAAAGGCTAACAGAACAGTTTTCTTTTCCTGACATATAAAAAAACTAAAAGTCAAAAAATACAATCTACAAGATACTAGAAGTTGTTTTCTTTTCTATTTAGGATGCATCATAATACAATGCTAGGATCAATTAACAACTGCTTCCTAGCACTTATATATTCCTAACCACTTATAAATTCTGTTGTAATTTTTGCACACAGCATTTTATTTCACTAAAACATTGTTGGTTCAAGAACATAAAGACCGTGGGAAACTCCTTCTGTAAATTAATCTCAATCAAAATTTGTTTTCTAGCATTGCTGAGTTTTCAAAGACTCCTAATGCATTGTTTTTGGAGAAGGCATACAGTATCCAACATTCCAGACGATAAAACCATAGCAAAATTGACATTGTGGCAGTGGAGACAACATCTTTATTAAACTTACAGAACAAGGAGCCAACTGAGTTTTGAATAAAAGATAAAGCATCACATGGTTATACTAGGGGTCTCATGTCTGTCAGCAAGTCTGTTCCCAGATGACCAGGGCTCTGACAGATGATTTGGTATGCAAGTTCATTATAGAGTCTGTTCACACTCTGTACCTCCATACTGGAGTTCTGTCAGGCCAATGAAAACAACCAGACAAACATTTTGCTGTGTGACACCATCCTCTGTATCTGTTTTATTAATGTGCATCCAATGCAGTTTAACGTATGAAAATGTTAGAGGAATTACTTTCCTGTTATCATAGGCTTATCTTGGCACCGGGCTTGATATTACAACTGATTCTCAAATTTGCATTGTAAATACAAAAGGAAAAAAAAAAAAAAAAGAAAAAAAAGTGTAATGACGATGATAGTTCTGATATGAAAGTTTGTAATCATGGAAGAACGGCTCCCTATTATCCATAAATCCAGCCAAATTCTAGAAGCCTTACTCTGCTCAAGATAAAATTGAGACACCAAATCCCAAAGGGGAACAAGCTTAAGAAATGCTAGGGGAAATATGTCTAATACTAATAGATTAGTACTAACTTACAGTTTCTCACTTCTTTGCCTATTCAACACTGCGAGATTGACAAAAAGTGGGACAGAAGCAGGAAAGATGCAGTAGTGTGTGTATTCACATCAATTTAGAGGTGAGTCTCCTCAGCTGAGGATGATTCACAGAATCACAGAACAGTAGAGGCTGAAAGGAACCTTCAGAGACGATCTAGCCCAGCCCTGGATACTACATGCAAGGGCATTACTGCACTTCTTTCTGGACACCTCTACACTACAAACACAAAACACATCTCTGAACACATTGGCTGCAGGACCATCCATAGCACTGGATTATAGACATGGTTGGGGATCAAGGTAGTAGCAAGGGGGAATGGGAGGAATGAGCAAATCAGACTCAAACCCATCTCTACCATGAGTTCAGCACAGCTTAGATTGCACAGAAAGTAATGGGTCATGGCTGATCTTTACTATTTAACAGAGATATCAGGAAGTCCCAAAGATAAATGTCCAGAGGCATGATGTTGACAGAAGAACCTCCAAAAGTTCACTCTTCATGTGATATAACAGCATAACTGTAGTCCAGTCCGCATGTGAGAGGACTGCTTATCTTCAGTCATGCAGTCGCCCAAAGAAACTCTAGGAAGTCTACTGCAGAACTCCTCCTGTAGGCTTCGCTACAAGAATTGACAAGAAAAGCCATTACATTGCTCAAAAAAAGTCGCTTGAAACTTCCTGACCATTCCTACAACTATATTTCTCCCAGCTAAAAGCCTTCTTCACTCCAGTCACATGCAGCCAACTTTAACCGATTAGTTGTTAATTTCCAAAAGATAAAAAATACAGGTGACACATATATACTGACTTACTCATTTGCCTTACTGAACCAACCTACAGCAAATATACAACACAACCGTTTTAAACAAACTCTAACGTTGAAATATAGAAACATATTAGGCACCACGCTTCAAAGACAGACAGACTAGTTATCTTCCAGGAAAATTCCAAGAATATGACTACCATACTGTCTTCCTGAATAGAAACCCCCTTTCCCAGGGAATAAAGTTTCATATTATCTAGTAAGCATATCCAAAGAGTCAATAAGAGTTTTTACTTTATGTAGAATCTCTTCTTCAGGAGTCTTATAAACTTCTGGTAGAGTTACTAATTTTCAGTAAGTCTCCAGATGTTACAGAAGTTCTATTAAAAAAAAACATAATCTTGACATTGAAAGAAAAGGAAAGTAGAAAAACACCTTAAGCAATGCAGTATTACAAAAAGTGAAGAGAATGAGCCACCCTTTATTAAGCTCACAAACACATTTTGGGTTGCTTTTGAGGCCAAAAGATTTATGAGACAAAATATCACTGATTCAGCATGCCCACACTAATTTTATGTCAAAACTGTGAACTATAAAGTAAAGCTTCTGCAATGCAAGAGTTACACATACTTTATCTATTTTGAAGCAGCAGCAGAAAATAATGACTCTCCCAATAAGATATAAATTGCAGAACTTTTCCCTTCATATGTGGGGTTTTTTTTATGAAATATTAGCTAAGAATCTATTTTATTGTATACAAAGAGAAACTGACATGCTAATGGAAAAAGGCTGCAAATCACCCCCAAGAGGGATAGATGAAGACAGAGACCAAGCGCAACTAAACATCCAAGGACAGCATTTAGCAACTCTGAATTAATAAGCAATTCTCTTGCATTTTCTTTCAGAATGGTTTCACCCAGGTGTTTATTTTCTCATGCATAGTGAAGAAGACTCACAACATCAAAAGCATATACATGACTCACTAGGTGAGTTACATGAAAAAAATCTGTTGCAGATCAAGATCCAAAACTTCTGACTACTTTATTATTGGTATTTAAAAGCAAAAAATAATGATGATGGGGAGTAAATCCTGACCTTGTCATGGGCAGCACCACCAATGTATTTGAGACGCCAGCAGTGACACAGCTAATGCAGATCCAGCTACACGATGCTTTTTCTCTCCTCAACAGCCCGATGTCCTTGAACAAGTAACAAAAGAACACCTGCAGTGGTGTCCCAAATCCTCCCTGGCTGATGATAAAACTAAATAGGATTCCTAATGAGAAGAACTGACAAGACACCGTTTCCATGGTGGAAGTCAAGAGGTCCATCTGAAGTCACATCATAATTTGTCTGCCTCAGTCACCTGTTACTAAAACGCACCAACCTTTAACCATAGCATATACATGTATTTAGGTCTGAGCTCTCACAGCTTCCTGTAACACTAACCAGAAGTTTCGTTACGTAACTTTGCAAAGATGAACTTTACCAAGATAACTTCCATATGCAAGGAAAAAAACAAGCAAATCCCAGTTAGCACACATTACTGTTCAGACTTTGCTAAGCTCCCTGACCTTTCAGCCATACAATTCTTCCAAACTTTGTACCATTTTGCCAAGATTCCTAGCCTCTTCTAATGTGTCTCCTAGTAAAAGAGAAACTTCTCTCACCTTGTCCTCTCCCCACCTTTTCTGACAGGCAATGTTTATTGCTCTAATCCCTTATCCATAAACATTAAATAGAATGAAGATCTATTTAAGCAAAACATTGGCACAACAACAAGCATGGTTAAGCTAGCTGTGACTAGCTTGAAATCTAAAAGGCATCGAAAAAAACAGAGAATTTTTTAGAACAATGATCCTTCAAAAACAGTCCAGTGGAGAGAAGTGACAAGTGAACCAAAGCTTTAGAAACATGTTATGAGGATTCTTTCAGAGGGCTAGAATGTTCCTGATGGTCATCTGTCCCCTGCAGATGAGCCAGGAGAACCTGCGATGCATTCACCATTCACCTGCATTCAATTATACAGATCTTAAATTCTTTGGACTCTCCTGTGGCTTCTTCCAGAAAGAGGTGTATAATATACAACATGAACCTTGCCAACATGAAGCAAGTTCAATACAGTGTGTTAAAAATCAAACAAGATTCACAGGCTGTGCACAGATCCCCATACTTCACAGCAGATGTACCTAAGGCAGTGCACCAAGATGACTTTCTGAGAAAATGAAGAGGCTCTTCAGGGTAACCAAATCTAGTCTCACACTACCAGAAATAAGACCCTGCAATCCCTTCCATGATCAAACTCTGTCCTGAAGGCAAGCATGTATTACTTGCTCCCATAACTTCTCTCTGCAGATAATCAGAAATTTAGTTCTAATTAATTCCCCTCTATTCATAGAAGAAATTCTTATTCAGTAGATCTATTGGCAAGTTAAAGAAAGGAGCATTGACAAGTTGAATATTTGGTTATTCCCATGGAAATAGAACAGTAAGGCTTCCCAGGACTTGTCCAGTTAGCTGAAGGGATAGCTGGACACTAGGAGTAGTGATCACTTGAGTCTTACTCTGCACTGGTAAGAGATGATGAATAACATCTTTAAAAGCATCTAATGATCTTTCATCAGCATGGCTAATGGTATTTAGAGCAATCAAAAAGTCCTCCCTGAAGATAATGCAATATGAAGAAATCCACACAAGCATCTGAGCAGCGTAACTGGAAGATTTCAAGTACTATAAAGGCTGCTAAGTGCTTTGCTTGCATTTTTACATAATTACTGAAGTTCTACTGTCTGAAGAAACTACATGAAAGCAACACCCCCTTACTTCACGATCCTGTTCCTTGGATGTAAACAAAATTAGACCTGCCAATTATTGTGACAACAGTACAATTTATTTAACACTTTTTTTTTTTCTTCCATTTTGGAAGATGAGCCACATTGCACTCCTCCTCTTGATGCTTCATAAACCATTTCAAGGTGTCAAAGCTTAATATGCACAAAGCCACTGAAAACAATGTCTATAAGAGGATTACTAAATGCCCCAATTGCACTCAAAAACTTCATTTACAGGACTTCAAAAGACAGCAAGGTGCCACTTTACTGTCAAATTCCAAACTGAGTTTACAGAACTACTATGAAGTAATAATTTTTACTAACAATGACTTAAAATATGCAGAAGTCAAATGACAAACCTTCACAATGGCATTTTGAGATTTCAAAACAGAAACACTTAAGTAGTTCAGATGGCAAATACATGGTTTCATTTATCAAAACATGTGCCAATCAACCAGAAATGAAATTGTACAGGGATAATAAGAAGCCTGGCTGACTGCAAACTGCTGAAAGAAAAGGCACATTGCTATATTTTAACCTTGCTGGTAGATGAATCCAGAAGCAATAGGCTTGGCCTGGCAATTAAATTTAAGCATAATTATCATCTAGCAGGCTTAAAATCATAGTTTAGGATGCTATCACAGCATGCGGAGTAGTCCCTCATTGCACCTGCACTAGCAGCAGGCAAGAGACAGACACCACAAACAAGGCCACTTTTTGATTTCCTGGTTCCTTCAGCCAGGAGGGTTCGAGAAAGTTTTGATAGCCACGATGGTTTAATTCCATTTTATTCTTGATACTTGGGATATACATCCTTCAGCTGGGTCATTTTTAAATCACTTCAGTACTTAAACTGTCACACTTGATGCATAATCTGACACCACAGAGTCATAGTTTGAATATTTCAGTTCTATTACTTTTAATTCTGTACCAGTTAATCATATTTTATTTAAAGGTAAAATGTTAATCTTCTGATGTTAAAAATCATCATACTTTAACTTTTTATGGCCACATATTAAAATAAGGATACTTGCCAATTACCTAGAGCCTTCTTTTCAGGATTCAAATGAGAAGTTGACAAGAGGTCAGCTCAGAATCTCTGCATTACAACAGTCTGCTCAGTGTGCCAGAGGTGCTCTCTTAAAACTTCCCAGTATTTCACAGACGAAATTAGCACATCTCACCACTTGCTACCCCACTTTGAAGTGTCCTATTTTAATCTTGAGTAAAAGGTTTACCAAAAAGGACCTTGCTCCAAATTGTTTTGTATGAACTGGTTGCGTGCGCTATTGCAACCTCAAAACTGTAATAGAAATACTTCAAAAAGCCAATGGTTCTCTCTGAGATAATGAAAGCAAATTTTTTGTTGTTGTTTTAATATTGCTGCTCCTCACAACTTAAAATATAGCTCTACACATACCACCAGAATGAGATCTTAGACTGCAAGCATTTCTCAGCAAGGATTTTTATCTCTATACTTGTCTGTAAAGCAACTAGCAAATTGTTAATCATCTATAATTAAAAACACCATCAGCCCAGAACCCATCAGAGTGTATCTCCAGTTTGCTCACGTGGCCCTTTATGCATAAAATATGCCCTTTCATTTCAGTCCAAGCACCCTTTTCCATTTGGGTGCCTCCTTCTACAACATGCCCAAGATGAGAGCCAGGGTTTTTAAAATCTATTTTTACATATAAAACACAATGAAAATTATGAACTTGTGAGAGAGAATCCTCATTCTTTTGCTTGACACTAACATTTTTGGGTTTTATGTTTGTATCGCTCAAGGCTCAAAGTGTCTGTGAAATGCCACAACTAAGCAAGGTGCATACATTTAACCTTTCAAGTCACACAAAGGCCAGCAAGCAGTACCCCAAATTTTTAAATAGATAAGTGGGAGAGAAGACAGAGTTGCCCAGTGTCACCTATGGTAAGTTAGTAAAAGCAGAGAATAGAGCTGGGGGTTAACTGGGTCTCCATGGTTATTCACATGGGTCACATCTGGCTCGTAAGCAGCGTCCTATATATCTTGATATTTACATTTTCCTGCGACCGCATCCTTATACTGCAGGGTGCACACACATGCTCTACCTCCGGCACTTTATTAACAACCACAGGCAAGTCATCCTAAGATAAAGCTCATACATACAGAAACAAGAAGCAAATTATTAATTTTGTTTTAAAATGGAAGAAAAGCAGTGCAATTTTGGTGATGGTGCCAATTTTATTTATATATTTTTATTCGATCACTTCCAAATTCAGAACTGCAATTACTGGCACCATCTCTTAGGTTTTTGATGCTTCCACTCAACTTCCGTACAAGTGTCAAAGCTCTTACATAGACACAAAGAATCAAAGCAACACTGATCACACAACCACCACCATCCCCACTTCGTTAGCGAGGGCTCATGTATCTCCGCCTATCTGCAAAATTACAGACAAAAATAAATAAATAAGTCTATTTTAAATGTAAAACAAAAAACATGACAGTCTAGAATTCCAAATACACTTCCTGTGACAAGGATCGAGTCCCGCAGCTGAAACTACTCCCTTCCTG
>VZRU01007748.1:153608-172328 GCA_013398155.1 Pedionomus torquatus
ACCCCTCTCTGCAGCAATACATGCTGCCAGGGAAGCTGAGTCCATGGACCACCGCCTGGACAGGCAGCTTGCTATATGGCTCCATGCTTTATACATGAGGCAATCTCAAGGTTACAATCTTTATTTTAACACATCATTAACTTGAGTTTTAGAAGACTCTTCCTCCTTCATGCAGAGAATAGTCTCCCACCCTTCATAAAGAAGGTATCTGTTACAACATTTGGAAGTGACTACTAGGGGTTTAAAGCTAAGTTGCATTTCTTACAGATCCTTTAGAACGAAACAAACTATATCTAAAAAGTGCAGATATGCTTTTTTTATTTCTTTTGCAGTTCAGGGGAGGGGGGAGGGAAAAGCATCTCTGATTTGTATATTAAAGCGCAAGCATCTGTCCTACTGATGATATTCTAGGGAAGCACATTAGCATAAAATTTAACGATGTCAAATAAGTGGATGTGAAATAGGGACTGCGTAAAGACACTATTTCCAAGCCTGACAGAAACATCACTGTTTAGAAATGCAAATGAAACCATTATGTTCAATAATTATATGAAAATATGAACAGTTCAGCATGTTTTCCAGCCCTGATGGCGGTTAATGGGATGTACGCTTATGTAAATAACTACTATTAAAGCTAATGCTGAAAAAAACTAATAAATTCATACTAAAGCAACTGATTTAGTGCGCTTTTAAACCCCAGCAGTGCTCACTTATTAGAAAGGAGTGCATTCTTATGTTTAGAACTCATTACTGTTACAAGTCACTGCAACTCCATCAATTACCATGCATTAATGAAAATGGGACACATACAAAAAAAAATTATTGGCTCTCAGCAGTTTTCTTTAAAGACAAAATATAGGGGTATTACCATCATGGGGCCTTGAGGGGAACTTATCAGCAACATAATCTTTATTACTTCAACTGTACTCCCCATGTTATAACCCTGGGGTATTTTTGTCCCAAGAAGGGGCTAACCTTTATGGAAAACTCTTGACATATACACAATGAAAGCAACCATACTGCCATCAGTAAAAGCTTACCATTTTCACAATTAAAAATACACTTAAGTAAACATATACACACTAGTATGCGAACTGAAAAATGTAGATGTGCAATGAAAAACTAGAATTCCTGAAACTAGAGCAAGATGGTATAATACAAATAGAATTAAGGGTAAAAGGTACAGATGGGAGTCTTCTAACGAGGTTCCCGTATCTGGATACATTTCATCCAGTTTTACACTTATGCTTTTAATGATCTCCTAGAGAGCCATGGAACTAAGACTTCAAGGAGGCTGTTTATTCCTCTTTGGATGTTTTCTCCAATTCCTTGGCATTACTTGAAAAATTCTTAGTTCTGGTTAAACATCACAATTGATAGAGGAAACAAAACCAACACAGTGCTGTTATAGCAATGAACCCCTACATAAATTAAAAGCTGAGATTTATTCAATGTCTGTAACTCTACAACTAACCTGCTTTCATTTTCTAAGTGTCCTCTGAAAATCAGACATTAAGGTAACATTCACTAGATTCTAAGAAGTTTAACAAGGCTGAAAATGCTTTTATATTGATTTGCATTGAGTGGTAGTTTGAAAGTAAGGATAGATTTGAAAAACCTTACAAGAAGCTATGGACAAAGAACTGATGCCAAATGAAGAAGATTCTCAAAGTACAGTTATCTTTCCAGTCTCAGCTGCTGTAAAACTTTAGTCTGAGATGGCACTCTGCTACTGAAAGTCACAGCACAGGCTCGTAACTCATCTGGCTACAACAGCATCGTCAATAAGTACAAAACCCCGTAACAAATGAAGGGAGGAAAGAAATAGTTTAAGTTTTCATTATGCATGAACAGAGATGAGGTTCATACAGACCAAAGTCCAGTATAACCACCAACGTTAAATTAATGCTACTTTTAAGTGCAACGTACTCTCCAGACCATAAAAACTACTGCAGCCTGAAAAAATTGCAAGCTAAAAGCAGGTAGCAAAACTAGGCTTTCAGAGGGCCAGCAGCTGACAGCATACAACAGCAAACACACACGTGATGACAGTCACAGTGACAAACGTTTGATGGGGGAGCAGCAGAAGAAAAAACGCAAAACTGTCTGATTGCTTTCACTAAATCTCTGCTGAAAGAAAGGTATGAAGTGCTTTGCTATCTAGATCATTAAAACTATTTCATGAGCGAAGGCCACTCTAAGGTTAAAAACAGTAAGACAAATTTGCTACTGATTAATAATAAAGCCATTCATTTTATTCTTCAAATCTAAAGTAATTACAAGCCAGAGCATGGCAAATGGATTTAGCAGAAGCCATTACGTCAGAAGAATCCTTTAAAGAAGAACAGTAATTTAAAAGACTAAACTGAATAATGAACTCTCCTGAACAACAATTATTATGAGATTGATTTATTGAAAGTGTATTTAATCATGCAAGAAATGTTCAAACTTTCGAAAATAGTTCAGGAAGACAGAGAAACCAATAGCAGAGTCAGCCCAACGTCCTCATTATCGTTGAGAAGCTGAAGCAGATGGAGAATTCATTTAGTTTGGAAGGATAAAGTACATCAATTTCTCTGAATCCACATTTCTAGTCAATTTGTTACAGTACCAGCTTCAACAATTAATGATCTCATTTTCCCATTTGTGCCTCCTTTTAAGAGATCTCAGTCTTTGTTTCCGAATAAGCCAAATGTCATAAAGGAAAATTTAACTCAAAAAACCACCACTTTGAAAGCACACATGCCTGAAGCCAAATGCTGCAGCAATAGCCACAAAGCAGGGGCCAAATTCAGTCAGGTAGGTAGCCTAGTAAGTTTAAGTGCCAGAAACAAAAAAGATCTGCCTTTCACCCAAGACACTGCCCTTCTCACCAGCCCGACTTCCACAGAAAACTGCCTTTTACCTGACCTACTTCAGGGTTTCTCTACTGTGCTAACCGATGCTGATAGATAAGACAGTCAATGGCCGCAGCTGCAGGTCTCTCCCTTTAAGTTCAGAGAGGAGCAGCTCATTGTCATATCCAGTTCCGAGACCCACACCACATAGCCAGTATAGGTAATAACATGCCTGCGCTTAAAATACCACTCATCCTCCAGAGCTTGAAGACAGGTTGTCTGCAAAACGTATACCTACCAGCAGCTACCAACAACCTGGCAGAGCACAACTCTAGCTCTTTAGCCCATCAGACTGCAGCTCAGAAACATCAAGTCTCCAGTACCAGAAACAGATGGCCACAGCAGAAAAGATGTCATGAAACAGAGGAGATGAAAAAATGATTCTAGCCCATAACACTCACCTCAGTGGGCCTCCAGAATTTAGTGCCAGAGCTGCTGGGTTGGAATGTCTTCTCCTCTACAGTCAGAAGAGGAGAACACCATTCCACACTTCACAGTATAAATTACAAAGCACAATCTCACAAACAATCCTGCACCACAGAGTGTATAGTTTTAGGGTAAAAAGCCTATATGGCTCCTATTCTATAGGGCCTGGTGTTGACTGTTTAGATGCTGCCTGTTGCTTCTGGATAATTTCGTAACACAGGCAATGTGGCTCACTTGCAATCTAAGGCACCAGCTTGGATTAAACATAGAAGGCTGAGCTTTAAATGAATCTGCAGTCATTGATCCATTTGAACACTCAACATTACAATATGTTTCACCTTGTTTTAGTTTAAAAGTTCATGAAAAATTCAAAATATCTTATTTACCCAACAGTCCTTGACTGATTCTTCTACATTTAAGAAGTTCTTAAATACATACATTATTTAACCAATACTGCTGTTACAGAATAGCATATAAATATTCAAGGACTTTTTAATAAGTTCAGCTTTTATTCAATATACCATAATGGTTACTTAGAAACATTTACTAGTAGGAGGCCTATAATAACAGTAAGGGAACCACCCTGCAGAAAATGGAAGAAAGGAACAGAATACTATTTTTTCAACTTCAAACAAATGACGATTCACAAAAAGATACATAGTATGCATTCACATATGAAAAATAGGAAGGGAAAAATGTAAAACAATAAGATGAGGGAGCCAAGTTGAGAAACAAAAGAAAAATTATGATTGTCATTCCAAACGTTCAGTTCATAACTTATCAGAAACTATACTACCAGGAATTATACTACAGAAACTATAGCAAAAGCAGAAATCACCCCTAGACTTGGCTACAGTTAAACTCTAAAACTGTTACTGACTTTTCAATAAATAACCTGACTTTCAAAGGCAGCAGGCATGAGTTTCCTGCAAACAGTAATTTTCTCTCTTTACAGAAATTTTCTCCTTTCTTTTCATTATTTTGTTGGGAGAGGGGCCATCACAAGACAGACATCCAACTTTCACATACATATATATATATAAACATGTGCTTAACTGTACTGTTAATTTCCACACCCCATTTCTCTGTGACATTGCGTTGTCACTGTGGATTTGGGTTAACAGTTCTTTGGCAAAACAGCAGCCCAGGTGCGGTGCGCACACATGCATCTGTTAAGCGGGACACCAGGACCACACACTCAAAGACCTTATGTTTGCTTCTTCACCTGTGATGACAAGTTGGTGGGTCAGACTGAAAAAGGAAATTAAACAAAAGTGCCTGTTTCACTTCCCATTTTCAGAAAAGCAAATTCAATGCTATCGAGAAAAGTAAGCATGACAGAACAAACCAGCAAATTCTGTACTCTGATACCTGCTTTTCTATTATTTTGTTCTTCAGCCTTCAGCAACTATTTTTCTTCTTAAAAATAATACTAATTCTGCATTAACACAAAGAGATAGGAAAAGGAGAAAATACATAAACAGGACAAACATTTGAGTATATGCAAAAATAATGGCAAAACTAAGAGCATTTTGTTCAAGACCCTACATAATGCTTATAATAGGCCCATTATTCTTCCAGCATATTAATATTCTAGGTCTCACTAACAATATCAGCAAATTAAGTGTTTTAGTTAAATTAATATTCATGTTAACTGCAAGCAAAATCAACTAATTAAGTAGTCCTAAGTTACAATATTAAGGGACATACATAAACAGAGTCTCTGATCATTTTTAAGACTGGAAAACTAAATCATATGGGACTTCTTGTATGAACTTGGCTGGGTCTTCAAATCAACAGATTATTTTCAGGCAGAAAATAATTCCAACAGAAAGCTTAAGTAATTCAGGTACATTCTAAATGTAAATCCAAACAGTAGTTTAGTAGGGCTGCTGAGTTTACATTTACAAAAAGAAAAAAATACATTTTTAATAAACAGAGCCTCTTCTTCCCTTTACCTCCCAATTCTTTGTCTCCAAAATGATAATTTTAGCATATTTAGAATTCAATAACCATTATTTTATTTTTCTTTTTTTAAGAAGTTCCCTCTTCCTCAATTAATAAACCTTCCCAGAAACGTTAAAGCTGGTTTTGCTTCTTCATTTATGCAACACCATCAAATTTAGATTAAAACAATCCTTAATGGTGATAAAAAGAAAAGCTAAAGACCATAACGTAATTTCTTTGGGCTCTGAAATAACAGTAGTATTTGTTTCTTAATAATCTCATTATTATCATTTTTTCCTAAGATATCTATGATGACAGTACTGGGGCATCTTACAAAAGATATTTTCCTCTTTCTTAAATTAAATCATATTTGGGAGCTAAATTAATAATAGGTGCTTGCAAATACGCCACAGACAAAAGGCAAGCCAGAAGCTTTACTCTTAACAGCTATCAGCAAAAGCGGAAAAAAGGACAGCACAAGTAGCCTAAGCGCATAACGTGGCGCACATTGCTCATTCCTTATTCTGAAAATGCAAATGAAACAACAAAAGTAAGAACAATGAACTTGCAAGCCAAATACTCCAAGGGCAACATCAGAATTTAGATGCCGCTAGAAGCACAGTTCAGTCACCTGGTGTGTCTGTCATGATCTGGGAACACAGAAGCAAAGAGGAGATAAATACTAAGGGTGGATGCTGAGGAAGACATGAAGGGAGGTTACATGTAGTGAGCCTTCTCATGCGAGCTTAGACGCAGCTTCTTTCAAAGTCTGGAGGGCGCTGGAACACACTAAACAGATACAGCCCTGCTTTCAGCAGCTGTCCCACAACCCTCTGACTGATCCCAAACACTTTTGAACACAGTCACAGGCTTTGCTTCTTTTACATCTGCCATGCCCAGCCCACTCTTTTTCCAAGGCCTTCCTCCCACCCAGGTTCTAATTCTCACTTCCCCAGTACAGCCTTCACTTACATATTCCCCTCCACCTCCTGCTTGATATTCCCTTTCAGAATATTATTTTTTTTCCCCATTACTTTTTCATCCTTATAAGATGCTCTCACTGTGGAGGGCATCAAAAAAAAGGGGAACTCTGAACTCCTGTTACTGGTTTTTCCAGTTTGGCCCAACAGTGCAGATTTTAGTAAGAACAGCAAGAGATGCCATCATAGCATGCATACCTTACACCACTAAGCATCACATCTGTAAAGAGCAACACTAGAACTTTTTAGGAAAAAATAAAAAGCTTATTATAGACAAAGGTTCGGTATGCTTTTGGTTCTAGAACTGGCTAAACACTCGAGTGTTTCTTCTTCCTTTTGAAAAATGTCGGTTTCAAGTGGGAACGCCCTGTGAAAAACCAAGCCAAAATATCTACTTTTAACAAAATTATAAGATAATATGACAAGTCTAATGATACTGCTTTAGGGAAAAGGAGTAGACCAGATGACTACTTGAAATCCCTAATTTTCCTTAATTCTGTGATAATAAGTATTTGGCAACCCTGACAACAGGCTGGCCTACTTACGATTCACAGCATGCTCATCAGAGTTGTCCTCCATTAACTGCATGCCCTAGTAAAAACTACTCAAATTTCAAAGTTTCAACTGCAACAGAAGGATAGAATTTACTTTTAAGTTGGCATGAAATTTCAGTTGTTCCCTACCCAGACAGCACTGACCAATTCCAAAGCAAATGTAAAAGCTTAGGCTTCAGACAGACACTGCTTTTTTTAATACCAGTAAGTTACGTGAAGTTTTGCAATGAGATCATTGCATGCCACCTGCTCCCCTGCTTCTCAAAAGCTTTTGCCATGATTCATCAGCAATGGTTTTAAATGGATGGATCCACATAGCTTCTTGAAAATAAAATAAAATCTACCACAACAAAAAGGAAAATCTGCCTCTAAAGTAGGGGTTTCAAGCACACAATTCATGTCTTGGCTGCAAGAGTCCTAATAAGAAAAATAACCAAAACCAAACAACAAAACACATGTACCTGAAAAAAACCCATACTCCCCATGCTATTCAAATTAAACCTTTATCAAGTTGAAATTACACTTCACTGCACAGCTGTAGTTATATCAGAAGCACAGATTTATTATTGTAGGGTATTTTTAAATACTGGGCTGGATAAAGTAATTTTATGGAGAATAAATTAGCTTTTGGGGGAAGAAAGAAAAAAAAAAAGGAAAATAAAGTTAATTTTCCCAGACTTGAAGGTTTTTTTTCTTATGCTATGATATCCCTGATATCTTATTTGTAACTGAAGTCAGTACATTTCAGAGAGCATGAAGAATTTCAAATTGCTGTACTTGAAAAGAGCCAGAATCTGTATTCAACTTTGGCAAGTCATTTCTACCATTTCTTGTCTCTGCAACAAGCTTTAAGATAAAAAAAATTAACTGATCAGAGGTATATTGAAGATCTTGAATCATTCATATATGATAGGCAAGTACAGCAGTAGTTAAAATTATATTGTTTTAAATTATAACCTTGTTTTATATTTCTAGGTTTTACAGAGTTTTATGAAGTGTAAAATTGCATGCATTAACCTTCTGCCATGTCTACCAGACTTCTGAAAAAGTATTCATGTTTGTGCAATCTATTTCTAGTAAAGGAAAAAAGCTACAAAAAAGCCCAAGCAAGCATGCCTACTTCCCAGTAACCAAATAAAACCCAGATGAATTAGTGAAAGCTTTCTGTGCATCAATTTAAAAATATTCATCAAGAACATACATCCCACCTACATTCATGAACTGATTGAATATACAAGACAGAACATACAACAAAACACTAGTTTCAGTGAAATCAATTTAAAAGAGTTGTAGTTAAATTAAATGGCTTTTAGATGCATCAGATTTAATATTTCCAGGAACTGTTCCATGCTGGGCTAAGCTTATTGACATGTATATTATTTAGTACAAACAGACCGAATTATTTCCATCAATACATGTGACACTGCTACAGGGGATCTTCTGGGTTATCAAGGGCAATCCCCTGCTGATAGAGACGACATTTTACTGAATTCCTTTCATAAGCCAATTCATTTCAAAATCTCCATCATAAAAAAGCTTTTTTTTTTTTTTTATAAGCCTTTCAGTGCTAAACTGTGAAATATTATTGTTTGAATTTTGCAGAACTCTTCTCAAACTTGATGTTTAAGTTTGTGGACCTTGTGGACATTTATTTCTGTTCCAACATTGGGCTATAGGTTGAAGAGAGATTTTTGTCTCACCATTGCCTCTCCCTCTATTCACCTTTCCACCATCTCTACCTGTCTCGTTAGGCGCGCACACACACACACTTTAGTCACTTTTCAGAAAATAGCTTCTCCAGGACCCTCATCAGCTCAAGCAGCTCTTCAGCACAGCTTCTGTCACTACCTTCATTTTTCACACAAACAAGGGATGACTCAGGACTGAAAACAGTTTTGCACACTAGGCTTCATCAATGTTTTTTAAAGTAGCATTAGTATCCTCCCTACTTGAAACACAGCTCCTGATGCATCACGTACTAATTTGGTTTTCTTGTAGATGCAAGCAATGTCTCTTCCATATCCCAACTGTGGTCAACCACTAGCCTTCTGAGGAATTAAATGAGAAAGTATCAATATCAAATAATTGGAGAAAAGATAAACAAGAGAATTTTGCACAGGCCTATCACACTACATTGAAGGAATATTTTTATTCCTGCAACATTGGCTTTTCATGTGATACTCGAGGACTGGAAATAAGCATATGCAGCTTAACAAAAATGGAACTCACAACCTGCAAGAAAAGAGAACCAGCTAACTTTACATAAAAAACAAACAAGTCCGAACTGGCTAAACTTCTTAGTACACACATACAATTTATATGCCTTCAGTTTAAGTTGCCTTTCTCTGGACACAGAGAAAACTGGAATACCATCTAAGTTTTAGACCTCAATTACAACAACCTAACAGGATTAAGTAAAAAAAATAAGTAAATCTGTAACCATATTTTAACACATAAATTCCTTATTGTCATTTTTAGTTGACAAATATCTATTTCATAGCAAAACAACATGATAGGAACAGCTGGATGGCAGTTTTAAGCTCAAATGAACCATCGTCACATGCTGACAAGTCATCTCTCTGATTGCTTTTGAATGGCAGCACATGCAGATTTATTCTCTGCCATAAATTAGAACAATTATTTCTCTGTAGTTCACTTTTTATTTCAGACAGTGAACCCCTGCACATATTTTTAAAGGATATCTTCCCTTTCCTTGATGATAAGTTCATTCTGCTCCTCTAGCTGTCTGATCTTCTTCTCAAATGACTCCTGTTCAGCTTTCAGCCGTTCTTCTGTCACCTCCTTTTCTTCACTTACCCTGAAAAGAATTTGAGAGAAATAAAATATATGCCCATAACCACAGTGTCTGACTTCACTCCTCCACTTTCCAGGTAAATGGATATCACCCTCTCCACCTTTAAGCAGGTTAGTTCCTCATAATGTTTATTTTATTACATTACATTGGAAGATGCATATGACTTTATGCAATACATCATTTTTTCAAAGACACCAGTCTCAGTAGAGTACCTGCACATTAATGGGCAGCACAGAACAACAAATTAAGGACCTGAACCCACAATTAGANCTGACTTCCTGCAGCCGTAATGAAGATACGCTGGGGTCCTTACAAGCCTAGGGCAGGCAGACAGAAAACTCAAATTTGAGAGGTTAGCTGCTGAGACAGGAAAGAAATTGAAAAAGTTTTCTGTTTCTTAATCTACAAACTAACCCTTCTTTCACATTTATTGGTCAAATAGAAGACCAGGAAAGAAATCATTTCTCTTGTTAGTTTTCTCCAAACAGAACAGTTTGTCCTCTTCTGAGGATTTTAAAATATCAAACCGCAGGAGTAAATTTTCCTTTCTGTCTGTGCCGTGGCTCCCTGTATTTTACTGCTCACAGTAAATAATTGGATCAAGATTAAAAGATGACAATGTGAGAAAGGCTTACAATGATCATTTACTCTTCACCTGAGGAGCAGGCTGTAAAAACAATTATTCTGGTATCACATAGACAAGAAGACTATTATGCACAGATGATCATGTAACTATGCTAAAAAACATGGCTTAGAAATCAAGGTTCTATAAAAGCTCTCCCCAAAAATTAAGTAATGAGCTTAGACTAATAAATATTACTGCTCTACACTTAGGCAATTGCTGTTGCTGAAGGCTATTAAAGTTCAGTCTTTTATGATGATAAAGCAGCTGCTACACCACAGGTGATAGGAGACCAAAGCAGTACAACTTTTAAAGAAGTAAAAATTGAAGTTTTCTAAGTGGAACCATCCTGTAGGAAGAAGGGTGGTGGGGGGGTGGAAATTATAAAATTAAAATAAATATATAGGCACTGGATTAAGCCTTCCACTCCTCCCATCAGACTCATTGATATTCTTAACAGAGAACTTCACATTCAGGGACTGAGCCATCCATTTGACATCATGACATTTCCCATAAGAGGGCAGAGATTTGCTTTGAGATTCTAGTGGAAAAGCCATAAATACCACAATTGGGTCACCCCCTTAGGGTGAACTATAGACAGGCAGTATTCCCCTACTCTAAGATCAGCCCATGGCCCACTGCATGGAGTTGGAAATAATACTGAAACTTGCACCTTTTCCCAACAAGTCTGGAGGGAGAGAAGTAACATAGCATACAATCAAATTCTATGAACTAGGGCAGTTTGAAAGCTTGGAACGAACTATTAATTCAAAAGTTTCAAAATTACACCAAAAGAAAAAAAAAAAAAAGAGACATGGATTCAGCCTAAAAACATTCCTCTATTCATATGCCCATTTACAATTCTGTCCCTGGAAGCGTTCAACTCCTTCCTAGGCCCTTATCTCTCCACTTCAAGGCTATCAGAAGGGGTGTGCAGAGACCAGAAAATAAACAGTGGGGAAAAAAAAAGGTGTACTAACTCTGAATCCATCCCAACACTGATGTGCTCCAAACAAATGTTTGAAAACTCTCTATTATATCTCCTTGTTAGACAATAAAAGCAGCAATAACCACACAGATGAAGGACAGGAAAGAAACGGGAACAGGGGGGAAAAAAAGGCCAAAAGAAAGAGAGGACAAGTATCATCTCCAGGGCACTATATAAGGAAAGCAGTTTGCTTACTAACTGCAGGAGTTAGAAACTGCATTAGAAAATGGTTTGGGACAATGGAAACACTAGGTCATTCTAGCACTTACGAATATTAAAATCAAACAAGAGCGTTAGAAAGTAAGGCAAGACAGAACAGAGCTCTAGAGAAATTAGACTAAACCTAGCAGGTTTTGCCATCTCTAGATTCTGTGATTTGCTGCTTGTATCAGTCAGCATCACATTCAGGTGCTGTGTTTGTATTTAACACAGATCACAGCAAGCTGTCATACTCCCAGACATATGAATACACTGTGCAACATATCTTATGCAGTAAATGACTGAGAACAGTAAGTGATCTTAGAAGAAATGTGGCAGTATGAGTTTATGTACCGCAAAGCAGGAGACAGCCCATAAAGGGCAGCCGAGATACAGATGACAGTTACTCACAGGAGGTGGCAAAAAGAAGTTAGACGAAAGGAATACCAGAATGTCATCAGATTATGCTGGATTTATGTCACATCCTACACATAGCTCAGCGAGATTTTTTTTTTATATACTTTTTTTTTGCCGTCTGGCAGTAAAGAACAGATGATTTTTAGCAGAACTAGGAAGGACTTCACTAATGCCAAACAGAAGCATTACAAGTCTCATAATGCTTCTCAAAAGGATTTTCACCCTTTTTTCATCCGCTCGAGGTCAGAAAAGAGCAGTGAAAGAAGGTACAGCAACTATAAAGGGCACAACTGCTCCGTTGGGCAACATGCTGGTGTCCAGCTCTGTTACTGCTGTTTCCAGGAACAAATAGAAGACTGACAGCAGAGAACAAAGATGACAAATCAGTAGAACAATTCCTGCTGTTCAGTGTCTGCAACATTCTCTTGCACGCATCTACATTCACCTATCTTGTGTCATTGAATATACGCCATCTTAGTTCAAGATTTGTTTTTAAATTCAACATTTCAAAGCTTATGTAATTCTAGAGATATCTGAAGATTCTAATTTTATCTTACAGCAGCCTCTGTGGGAAAAGAAAAATTTATAATGCAGATATATTGACAATAAAACCTCCTAGGACATCAGCCTTAGGGTTAAAATTAATTCACCAGTTGCAATTATTGTTGTGTGCTCCCAAGTCCACTGCTGATACTAGCAGTTCTGACAGTCTGATCTGAAGAATAAATTGATCAACAAGTTTTCTGATGACACTGACTCATTCCACTGAGTAAGCAGGACTGATGCTCTCCAAGTGGATTTTTCGAAGTACTGCACAGGCTCAACAGCACCTCAAGTTTTATTTGTCTAATGAAAAACTGGCAAGCGAGAGAGCCGTGATAATACTCACATCAACACTACACTAGGGACAAAACTCAAAAGAACTCTTCTAGACTGATGGCACTTACAATTTTTGCAAAAGAAAAGAAGAGCTGAAAAAGCAAATTAGAAATAGTGTTTTCTATTTTTTAAAAATGTTAGGAAAAAAAAAATCTGAGCTTTTACCAAGAGCAATCAGAATGCATTAAGAACTGTGGCCGAGCAAGTTCAGACAGGAGACAAAATAAACAAAAAGCAGAAATACAGACACTGGAAACTCCACTGACTGGTCCTATACTCAGTGGCGACTCTTATCTTTCAGGGAACACTCACCTAATAGTAGTCTGTCGACTAGCTAGCAAAGACAGAAATATTTTGGTGACCATTCTCAAAACCCACAAGTTTTAAATCCTAAGCAAAGAATGGCATTTGGAACAGGCAAGACCACAAGGGAGGAGAAATGAAGTAAAAATGAAGATAAGGGCATCATGCAGAGCCTAGCACACACAGAAATCATGGAAAGAATCAGGTATTCCACATGAAAGATCCACTCCAAAAGAGATGAAACAAGAGGTTTTCATGCCAGAGTTGATCACAACACACCTCTGTCAGAACAGAGCAAAGTGACTTTTAAAACCAGCACTGCAGGAAGACAGAATAGTAGCATTTTTTTTATCTAAGGACATTGTTTACAAAGTTGATATGTTTTACAAGTATCTTGGGCAGTTTGTATAAATTAAAAAAAAAAACAACAAGAAAAAACTCCAATGATCCCAACACATAATTGAAATCACTGTATAATGGATAAATTTTTACGATACACAACTTGCAAAATACAAAACTAGATCTCACAGCATGAATTTATAGCTGCAAATGTCTTTTTAAGCACAAAAGGTAAGCATGATTGGTGATACAATAATACTAGGCATGTTTTCAACAAGAAGTAATTTCCAGACAAGCTTAGGGATATCTCATTTGCAGTCTCACTGTCTGACCAATTAGGAGAACTGCAGCACAATATTGCTCCTGAAGTAACATACACAAAAAAAAAAAAGAAGAAAAGATCTTGACATTGAAGATAAAGCCAGGGATTAATTTTGTTAAATATGAGATAATATAACCCAAGAAAGAAGGCAGCCCAAGAGGCCAAATACTGCAAATCTGTAACATGGGTTTCTACAGACAAGTTGTCCTTCCAAGGTCCTAAGTGCTGGAAGAAAAACACTTAAACAGCAGTTATATGCTACAATAGCTTTACTGTCCTCCTTTGTAATGGTTTCTAGTTCTGTAACCAAATTAACCTTCTGTTTTGATTCCCATTTTCACTTTCTGTTGGAAAACTTCAATTTTAATTGGTCAATTTCATCTTTGTATCAGGATAAAAAGTCTACATAAAGCAATGCCAGTAGAAAAGACTAACATCCCAGACTGTCAGCACCCTACCAAAGGGTTAGGAATCCAAAGTCTTGGGAAGCAGGAAGCAATTTCTCAATGAGGGGCAAAGGGCTGTCTGAAGGGTGTTTTACTAGCCATCATGTACAAGTCATTCTGGGCATGCCAGTGGTCTGTGCCCAAAAGAGAATAATCTGATAGCAAAAACCATCTTGTATCTCATTTGAAAAGGGCAACCACTCCCAAAAGACTATGATACCTTTCTACCTAAATTGCTTCTGCAGATTTGTTTGCAAAGGCTACAGGGAGACAGTTTTCTCTGTGTTTAATCTGAAGAAAGAATGAACGAAAGAAGTACAAGAAGTTAGATACCAATTCTCACCACTACGAACAAAAATGAAACTTTTATGAACCATTCTACATCAAGTACTCAACGACTCTGTTCATTCAAAAGCAAATTGCATATGAGAGCTATACAGGCATTTGTGAACTGTGCAGGCAGGTAAGAAGTATTTATGACATACACAGTATTATGGCGTTATCTTAGGAGCGAGGTGAATGCTTGCAAGCACACACTCATTCACTCTTTCTGCCAAGAAAGACCCTCTCTGTTCAGCCAAAAGCCAAGACTGACAAGTCCTCAGAATCTGCATAGCACAAAGTACTTCCCTCTAGAATACTTCGTAGCCACTCTGTTTGGTGTCTAGCAAAACCTTAATGCTCAGAAGTCAACTAGCTAGGTCCCAGAGGACCTCATGCTGCTTCCTCTTGGACGAGGCTAATGTGTCCTGACATGGGTGCAGAGTACGAAGGTAGGAATCTTTCAGCTTCTCCACCATGTCACTGCTCATTTCATTACAGAAGCTGATGACTGCTTTGGGAGCAGCCTGCAGTAATGAAAGCTCAACGGAAGTCCTCTTAAAATGACTTTGATTGTAGGGAGAGCTAAAATTTGCCTGCCACTCTCACCACCACCCAGCAGTCCCTCACTGAAAACACAGAGGTGCCGTGCCGGCTGTTTTTGAAAATAATGGCTGATCACAATCAAAAAATTCCCATTTACTCACAAAGCACTTCAGCATTCATGGACATGATTCATTTTACTCAGAAATTCCCCTAAAATAACAATTTGAAAAGAATCCGCCGACACAATTTAAAAAAAAAAAAAAAAAGGGTCAAGTCTACAACATTCAAGTCTTCTAAACTTTGGATCCAGTTTGTCTCTCTCTTTTCATCTTCAGAAGGAAGACAGACCGGATGCATTCAAAGAAACGTAAAATAATAGTTAGCTTTACAAGTGATAGCATACAGCAATAAATAAGATTACTTAGCCTGCAAAGGAGGATTAGAAAGGATACAACAGTCCGTCCTTTCTACCTTTTCTCAAAACTCAATTTCATAAAGTCGCTAATGCTAGCACAGTGTCAGCTACTGGAATACCCAGCAGCAGAACGTTACAGCCTGGTAACTGATTTTTTTCAAAGGGAAGGTTAGTAACATAGCCAGCACTAGAATTTACTTACAGCAAGTCCAAGTCTGACACCGCAGTGTATTGGTTCATGCACAGGCACACACCTTCCAATGTTCAAAAGTACATTGGGAATGGGAGTTGAAGGAAGAAAAGAAAAAAAAATAGGAAAAGAAGGAAAAGCACATTATCTCCTCCTCAGCAGCTACAGAAGTCAAGGGAAAGAGCGATATTCTGAACTGCTCAAGCAAGACCTAGCTGAAATTCAAGCCCCAGGAGTTAATCATATTTTGCTACTGGTTTCCACATAGACAGAATTTTACCACTTTGCAACTGCCTTAATGCAGACTGTTATTGACCAATCTATTTCTGTCGACCATCCCACAATAAACGTGCAGGAATTAGTCCCAGCTACCATCATTTTCATTCATAAATAGTAGCAAAATAAGGAACAGTGAAATATATAGCTCTGGTCAAGTGAGATCTTTATTATTCCAAGTATTTACCGCAGGACAGTCTTCCTGGAAAACTTTCAGCATTTTGCTGGTTCTTTTTCTTCTTTGAAACAGCAAAGAATGTTCTACTATATGTAAAAACCCCCTTCATCAATGCACAACGAGGGATGAAAATTATAGGGAGTTTTAAAAAAAGTGACGAGGTGAGCAGAATTAAAGTTCAATTTCCCTATTACTCTGCAAAGGACTTTTAATTACATCCAATAAAAATATGATTAGGTTTAAAAATAAAAGAGAACTAAGTATAAAATAATAGTGTTCCACTAATTTTACTTTTCAAAATTAATGTTGCTGCACCTTCTATTTTTCTTCGAAGAAATGTCAGGCAGAAATATCAAACTGTCCTCAGGGAAAAATCACAGCATCTGAGATTTAAGAAGAATCCCATGCTCAAATGAGTTAGTGTACTACTATTCAGTAGGGAGCAGTGTATTATGAGGAACAATGTAATAAAAGCCTTTTTTTAATATTAGAATATACCTTTATATATCAATAGCGGCAACAGTGTCCGAATAGCTCCAACATCTGACAATTTGTAACCAGGCTTCCCAGCAATCTACTCTTTATGACAGCCTTAACTAGACATTTCCTAACACACAAGGTAGGATAAAATAGAGTTGCAAGCATGAAGAACTTCAGAAATTACTAAAATACTGTATAGCGAGAAATTCTATATTGGTACAAATTATCAGCAGACCAAATGGTCCACTGGATGAGACTAACCAGAGAGAAAATATTCCTAGCTGCACCAGAGACTTATTGCATGACCTTGAGCAAATAACTTCATTCCTCTGCCCAAACTTTCCTATATAAAAAGAAAAAGGACAGTAATGCTTACCGATTCTTGCAAGACATATGAAATCTATGGCAAAAAGCATTTCATTAATACCCCCAAACCTGTGTTTTGTTATAGAAAAACCAGCCTGTATAAATTCTTAGTACAGACGCTAACTTTTAGCCCAAAGGACACAGTGTCACCTCACAAGACTTTGCCCTCTGCTGCATGAACGCCTGCCAAAGACCCATGTGCACCTTCTCAATTTTACAGGGACTACGTAAGAAACAGATCTCCAGAGACTCCGAAGTGTTAGGGACACAGGAGGCAGGGGGAGGGGGAAAAATCTCCTCACTCAAATTCAACTTATTCTTCACATCATTTATCTTCATGAATGCAACTAGCACTGGAATGAAGCTTAAGAAAAAATCTTTTGCTGAAGCTGAGAAACTTTTTCTGCCTCTCCTTTCAAAGAATAGGGAGAACCTGAGGAAATGAATGAAAGCAAAAGAAAGTCTGGCTAGATACATTAAAATTACACTGGGCTCTATTGCTCCACGCGTGCAAACATGGGCAAATATTGATCAGTATGTTTCAGCCACATGATCACCAATCCACAGTAAACATGGCATTTGATATAAAAGCCTAGCCCCAACAAATAAGCACCACAAAATTTCACATCAACAAAGTTTGCCATTTCCAAAAAACAACATGTGTTTTTTTTAAAACACATGATACAAGCAGCAAACAAAACTCTAGACCCATGACTAAGTTTATATGGATGAACTCCTGCAGGTCACAAAAATTGGAGTCATATTTTCAATACATTTAGGGGATTTTTAGACCAGGAAGCAACAAAGCAGCTGTCAGCCTGCTTCATTGTTCATATCTCTTCCAGCAAGAAAAGTTACCTTATGCAAATATTCAGTTCCATAATGCAGTTCTACATTGCTTGATGTTAATTAGAAGAATGACTCTCCTTAAACATAATGGATTTCCAGGTGATGCTTATTCTTACCTGGCAAGTTCTTTAATTAAGTTTGCAATGCGTCTCTTGTCCTCAGGACACAAATCCTTTAAAGAAGCACTCTTCATTCCTCCTTCATTAGTGACCTGAAAATTTAAATAACATTTTAGAAAGTACTCTTTAGAAGAGAACAAATCTTTCATAAGATATTAAAAGCATTTCTAGACCTAATAAGTAGAAGTTTAAAGTAGACAAAGTCTAAGTGGGAAGAAAATACATGTTGTTTTAGAAATGCAAGTACAGTTCATTGAAACAATTTACCAAATTGTGGAGAATTCTTTTAAGAGACTTGCAATTCAAATTCAAACTCCTGGCTTCGATACTAAACGAGCTGGGTAAAGTTTTAAAACACACACTATTCATTCACACTAATCATACTAGATAAAGGGCAGTAGGTTCTCAACTTGGAAATCTAGTGCAACGATACCCAAATGCAAGTTCAAATTTTCTTATATTACAATCTCAAAATAAAGAGGAAAAAAAAAAAAACAAAAAAAAACCCACAAAACTTCTGCCTTAGTATTTATGACCTAAGCATAGAAAACAGAAAAAAAAAGTATGCAATGTATTTATAGTAGATGATAAGTCCTTATTGCATTTTTTTTTGATACACGAAAAAGTGCACACCCTTTCTACACATCATTTTGACACTACATTTTGTTTTTAATAATTTGTTGCTACCCTCGTGCTTACTATTCCTCCTCAAAGCAAAGCTTTAACGTACTCCACCACCTCTAATGCATTCCTTCACCCTACCGGGAGCTGCAGCATTTGCTATCAATGTCCACCAGAGGGCACATTGCTGTTCGCGTTTGCACCAGGCACTTGTATTATTGAGGTT
>VZRU01007750.1:0-17548 GCA_013398155.1 Pedionomus torquatus
AGGTGATTCTGTGATTCTGTGATTCTGTTATTCTCTTTGGATCCCGGGCACACTCACGCTGCCTTATCCCCTCGTATTTTATCAAAGTTGCATTTTTGGCATGAGAGTAACTTTCCTTTTTTAGCCTGGCTACTGCATAAAACAGCAAGTGGCTGTGGGAGGGGAGGTGGACGTGCAGGAAAAGTGTCTGGCCATTATTTCGGGTGGTTTATGTGAAGGAAAGAAAAGCAGCAAGAACATGTTGTTCTTCCCAGAACCGAGAGAGTAACGCAATCTGTCCTTCATGAAGAGCTGAAAAATACCTCCAAACGGGCTGAAAAATATCTCCAAACAGGCTACTTTTAAGAAGAAAAGGCTGCCAAATGGTGACTTTGTGTACAAATAACACTTCACCAAGGTGGGGAGAAAAAAAACCAACCCAAACGGCTCAGACACTCATGCAAAACCTCCCTGGAAGCAGTCCCGCTGTCCTGTTTTCTTGGGATTTTCCTGCCACCTTGCTGCAGTGCAGGGATGCTACGAAGCCAGATGGTCAAACGGGTCCAGAGGAAAAATAACCTCATAAAATAAATAAATAAAAAAAGGAGCATCCTGATAAAGCAGGGAGCAAAGTGGGGGCAGGAGGAAGCAGCCTGGTGTAGCGGGGACGGGAGCTGCCTCAATAAGCCCTGCTCTGCAGAGAGAGCTCCTCTGCTCCAGAACCAAAGCTCTGCAAGTTTAGGCATCCTTGAGTTATTCAAGCAGGTAAATGCCGTGGGGATTTACTGCCCAGAGGCTGCAGCTGGGACAGCTTCTTCCTGGGATAATGCATAGAATAGAATAGAATCATCCAGTCCTGAAGGGACCTCCAAAGGTCAACTAGTCCCACCTCCCTGCAGTCGCAGGGACACCCCCAACAAGCCCAGGTTGCCCAGGGCCTCATCCAGCCTCACCTTGAATATCTCCAGGGAAGGGGCCTCAACCACCTCCCTGGGCAACCTGCTCCACTGTTCCACCACCCTTAGATGAAAGAACTTGTTCCTAATATCCAACCTAAATCTGCTCTTCTCTACCTTAAATCCATTGCCCCTCGTCCTATCACTGCAGTCTTTGTGAACAGCCCCTCCCCAGCCTTCCTGGAGCCCCCTTTAGATACTCAAAGGCTGGGATTAGGTCTCCCTGGAGCCTCCTCTTCTCCAGGCTGAACAGCCCCAGCTCCCTCAGCCTGTCCTCACAGCAGAGGGGCTCCAGCCCTTTGATCATCTTGGTGGCCCTGCTCTGGACCCGCTCCATCAGGTCCATGTCCTTCCTCTCTTGAGGGCTCCAGCCCTGCACCCAGTGCTCCCGGTGGGGTCTCACCAGAGCAGAGCAAAGCGACAGAATCCCCTCTCTGGATCTGCTGGTGACACTTCTTTTGGTGCATCCCAGGATGGGATTTGCCTTCTGGGCTGCAAGTGACCACTGCCTGCTCATGTCCATCCTCTTGTCCATCAGCAACCCCAAGTCCCTTTCTTCAGTGCTGCTTTCTAATCCCTCATCCCCCGGTCTGTATTGATGGTGGCCACGGCCAGCACGGCCAGCAGCTCCCCACCGAGATAGTTTACCCCTTTGGCTGTTTTCCTTTATGAGACTTTTCTCAGTAGGTAACTCTCGTAATGAGACATGCTCAGCGGTTAATTGGGAACTTGGTTTCTTAAGAAGCAAGGCTTGTAAGTTCAGCCAAATACAGAAACCAGGTGTGTGATAAAAATTTGGGTTGGATTTTCCTAAACTGTAAAGCTGCAGGACGGGGCAGAGAGAGACCTCAGCGTTGCTGCCCCCGCGGGACTCCAGGGTGTGCTCAGAGCATCGCAGAAAGTACCACGCTGAAAAATCCGAGGTGGAGCAGAGAGAACAAGGAGAAGGAAAACATCCTCTTTAGCTCGTGAGTCCGTCACGTGAGGAAGATGCTAAAAAAGCTTTTCAGGCATAACCCTGTCCCACAGGTCCTGCTGTCCCCCCCCTTGCCCCAGCGCCGTCAGCGGCCACGGGTGAGGCTTGTGAAAATTTGTTTTATCACGCGTAAAAACAACGACGTGATATTTGGGCCCTCTTCACACAATGTACCGATAACAGGAACTGGGAACAGGGGAATGTGCCTTTAATCGCACCAGCTGGCCGAAACCCTGTTTGCTGCATCCAGGGAGCTATTTCCAAATGAGTGTGTTTTAAAACCAGGCAGGCAGGGGCCAGGCTTTGACCTCTTATTGGAGAAATGAGGATAAGCAACAGCTTGGCACCTGCTTCCTGAGCATGTGAGAGGTAAATTTTTCTTTCCACCGGCAGCATTGCTTTGTTTCCTTCCTCGGCTCTCTGATAAGGACCAGCACAGGCTCCCCTGGCGCTCTGGGTGCTCTGGGTGAGCTCCACACTCGATCCCTGGGGTCAGTGCAGGTTTTGAGTCTTTTCCTTGACACCTTTACCCTGTGAGTCCCTCCCTGGGGCTCAAAGAGTGGATTTTCTAATGCTGCCAGGTGTTCTCTTTGCACGTATCCTCCTTTCTGATGCCACTAAAAAGCCGGTGCTGATGCGAAGTTCTAACCTCTACAGAACTGCTGATCCAGAAGGAGTTAGGAAGTCAGATGAGCACCCCACAGCCAGTTGTTCCCATCACAACAGCTACCGGCAGAGCCCATGAGTCAAAGGCCAAAAGTCCGCTGGAAACTGGAGTGTTGTCACCGGGATGTTCCCAGTGGGAGAGTGGGAACATCCTGCTCCCTCACTATGGTCCTCCTATCCCGTGTGAAGGGAGTTGTGTCACCTGAAAGGGGGATAAATCACATCTACAGCTTGCAGAAGAGCTGGGACACAGGTTTAGAAACTCGTTAGATCCACGAGGCTGGATCTTTCCCCCAGCTGGCAGTGGAAGGGCATTGGCTTAGGGTCAAGGATAGCGCAAGAAGTCATGGAAGCGCAACAGCAGATTAAATTGCTGTCATCCACTCTGACCTGCTTCTGCTCAGTCAAATATAAAGCCTCACTGATAATGGCAAGCAGGATGGCTTTTTAAAAAAAAATAATAATGTAGCAGAATCTTTCCTTCCTTTTGTAAGGCTGTTAAGAAATCCCCTGCAGGACCAGCAGCCAGGACTAAGCACCTGGGCATCCCATCACAGCCTGGAGATGGAGCTTCAGTGTGGTTTGCATTTTTAAGACAGTGGTGCAGGGCTCAGACAGACTGCTTTTTTGCTTGACTTGCCCTGTGTCTTGGCTCCCCATCCTCTCCTGGCTTCAACACCAGCAATCCAGGAGCCCGTTGCCCATGGAGGAGCTCCCGCACCAGCACAAGCCTCACAGAGCCCTGCCCAGCCGAGGCAAAGGAGCTCCCAGCAAAGTGCCCAGCACTCCCCATCCAAGCCAAACTAACCGGGTCTTTGGTGCCTGTGCTAGTCAACCCACCAAGGCCACAGTTTTTTACTCTCTGAAACTCAACACAAAAGTAATGAAGCCTTGGAAAATGTTTGGAGAGCACATATGGAGCAGAGCCACCGACTTGGGAGTCCTGAATCCCAACCTACCCTACAAATATCGGTGATAACGACCAGAACCACCGGGCCTCCCGGACAACCCTTCCTTTTATTAACTTCAAGCAAGAGGTTTCCAGTTTCCCAGTGCTATGTTTTCCCAGTTTCCCTCCTGTTACCCGGTCTCTGGAAGGCTGTGCCGTGCCCCCGTGTGCGTGCTAACCGTGGCGTGCAGCGGGGGCTGGCTCAGCCAAAAGAAGCTACTTCTTTTTCTTGACGTAAGCGCAGGGGTTAATGCAGCTCTGGGGAGCTCACTGGGGCCCCTGTCTAAATTGTTTGCCTGTCTTGGAGCTCATTAGTGTTGCCCTGAACAGTGTCAGGGAGGAACGTGTGTGGCAGCCCCCGTCAGGAAGGATGCTCGCCCCACACAGCACAGCCGGCTCCCTCTGCCATTAGCTCGCCGCTCAGGGCACGTTGCTTATCTCTCCAATGCACTAATTAGGGTGGACAGAGGAAGCGCAAGACGTGCAATCAATATTATTGGGCCACATTTGCAGCTGGTGTTAAGTTGTCGATTGGCAGAGGAGCGTAAAAGAAGGAGAAACCATGTGAGCCAAGGGAAAAGGAGGGAGTTCGGCAAGGGGAGCCACTGCGGTTGGGTTTATCCCGGCTTTCCCTGCAAGAATTGTTAGGAAGCCAGGGAAAATTGTACGTGAAATTGTGGGTGGCGGGTTGTACTTGCACGGTGTCACACTAGTTTGTGTTTATCCCAGCAGCAGCCGACTGCCTGCGTCCAGCATCAGGTCACTTAAACTTGTCTGAGGGCTTGGATGGGCCCATCCGTCTCTGAACTCTGTGGGTCCCCGTCTCCTGGGGATTCTCCCTCTCATTTTAACCCAACAAGGGGGAATTTAGGTTGGGATTTCATAGCGCAGCTCCGTCCAGCAAGCAGTAAGTCGGGAAGCGTTACGGCAGCTCCCGGTACTCGTAGAAATGCTAAAAGGGCTCATTTTTCCTACCGTGAGATGTTTGCTGTGCTCACAGCTCTGCTGGTTATGTCTCAGGCTGTCGGGTTCTCTGTACCCACACCTCGAGCCGGGTGTCTAAAATCTGCTGATGAGAAAAGCAAACAGGGGGCGTCCAGCGCTGCAGGACAAGGCTGTCGTGGTTTCAGCCAAATTTACCAAAACCTGATTGACAGATGTCCCCCTCCCTCCCCACTTTCAGTCAAAGAGAGGAGAGAAAGAGATTAAAGAGATTCAAGAGTTTAGAAAAAAACTAAACTACTTTAATGAAAATATAAATAATAATAATAATATAAAAAGGAAATTCAGGAAAAAAAGGAAAAAGGGAGTATACAGTCTATACAAAAACGTATCAAGTTCCCAGGATGATGCCCACGTCCCCAGCAGCTTCAGGAAAAGTCCCAAACTGGACTNTAAGTCTAAACAAGGGCCTCTCTGCACCATCCCTTGGGATAATCAGGTCTGATCACTGTGAGATGAAACAGCTCTGAACAATGTGCTGGTAATTTCAGAGTTTAGCTCATTAGAAGAGGCCCAGCTAAGAACGTAAAACTGTAAAACAGAAAATTGGTTCGTTTTACCTCAAACCAGGACAAAGGCATTTTGCTCTCCCAAAGCTTCGCATTCGGTCTTTGCCCGATGAGCCGGCGGTGACAGCTCAGGAAACGGATTCCACCAAATCTCACAACAACTGATCGAAAATGCCCTAATCTCTGGAGAGATAAGGAGTTGCTACAGCAAAGCCAACATAAACCTGAGAGCTCTGGGAGGCTGGGCTGTTGTTTAGCCCTCGTTGCTAGTTAGCTACCGTGCTTGATTCCAGAGGCCACCCTGTATTTAAACCTTCTCACTTAACTCGACACATATCTTTTCAACACCAGCTGAAGCTCACACCCTGGAAAGCCTCAGCCGCACGGAGCTGAAGGACATTGTTTGGGGAGCTCTAGTGCTGCAGCAAGCATCCCCTCATCCTAAAGTCGCTGCAGATAACGACGGGCAGCAGCTCCCGCACAACATAGCGATGCTAATGTGGGGATTGGCGGTACAGCAGCTGCCCATTCGCAGGAAAACACGGCGCGTCCTCGTCGATGGCCGCATCTTGGGCCATCACAGAAAATGGAATATTTGGAACGAAGAGAAAACCCACCCTCTTTTCAGGAAGCATCGCTCTGTGTCACGGAAATCCATTCCTCTCCTATCATTTCCTTTATTGCAGCCACGCTGATTGCTTTTATCCCTCATATTTCCTTTGTTTACATAACAAATGCCATCAAAGGGCCCGTTAAAGCCCTTTCAAACGCTGAGCGGGGGCTTGATCAATTTGTGCTGCGAGCAGAATCACGTTGGGCACGGCTCCAGCAGCCTGAAAGAAGGCAGCAAAGGTCCCATTGCCGGAGTCATCTCATCTGCCCCGAGCCGGGCACACGTTGGCAATACACTTCTGCGTTTTCTGGCATTATCCGCTCTAAAAAGTAACTCAGTTTGCTGGAATTACGCAGGGATGCCCTAAGGAGTTTTGCCAGCAGCGCCCTGTGGGGAGATGGGTTTGGCAGCAGAAATATTCTCAGCTAATTGCTTGCTCGGATTCTGCTCATAATGACATCTGAGGAGACGTGAGGGGCGGTCAGTTGGCCTTCACTGTGAGCTCAGTGACTGCAGGAGATCCAAGGGAGAGCCGGACCCCCTGCCACCATTCATCTTCCTGACAAGGGTATCACAAGGTGGACTTTTCCTTCCACTTTTATCCTGGAATAGAAGCAGGAATTCTAACGGCTGCTCGTTCCACCGCTTCCAACAGCCATCATTTCCCCAGCATTTTCCTTCAGCCCCGCTCCCCCGGCGATGGCCCACAGAGACTGGGCAAGAGAAAACCCACGTCTTGCCTGGGTGAAAGTGGATGGACAGTGGCAGAGGGGAGAAGGGAAGGAGAGGAGGGCAGGGAGGGAAAGGAAAAGAGATGGAGAGGAGGGCAGGGAAGGAAAGGAGAAGGGATGGAGAGGAGGGCAGGGAAGGAAAGCAGGACAGGGAAGAGAGGAGAAGGAAAGGAAAGCAGGACAGGGAAGGAAAGGAAAGGAGAAGGGAAGGAGAGTAGGACAGGGAAGGGGAGAAGGGATGGAGAGGAAGGCAGGGAAGGAAAGGAGAAGGGATGGAGAGGAGGGAGAAGGGAAGGGGGATGGATGGATGGAGGGACAGGGAAGAGAAAAGGGAAGGAGAGGAGGGCAGAGAAGGAAAGAATGGAAGGAGAGGAGGGCAGGGAAGAAGAGGAGAAGGGGAGGAGAGGAGGGCAGGGAAGGGGAGAAGGGAAGCAGGAGAGGGAAGAAGAGGAGAAGGGAAGGAGAGCAGGAGAGGGAAGGAGAGCAGGGCAGGGAAGGGGAGAAGGGAAGGAGAGCAGGGCAGGGAGCCCTGTTCTGAGACCATTTGAACACCTGTGCCTCTAGTGGGCTACGCAAATGAGATGGTAACTCTGAGAAACCTGCCTGCCCTTTTGAAGTTACTGCCTTTATTGTCCATAGAAAAGAGTATTTGGGTTTGATCTTTTAATGGGTGTCTCTGTTTCAGGGAAATTGTAGCTTTATTTTAGTTTTTTCTTCTTACTGAGAAGACGGCTTTAAAGAAGTTTATTTGCTCAGCAGTGGGTTTGACAGTCTGTTTTCACGGGGGAACATCATGGGGTTCCAGGCCATAAACCCAGCTCCTCTTTGGATTACAGCTGTGCTAACGACACGGGGCCAGATCTGTCCAACTAAACCGGCTTAAATACAGCTCGTCACAAACCTGCCTCATTTTCTCTGGAGGATGTTCAGGACAGACACATTTGGGGCAGGTTTCAGCTGTGCTCATTTAGGCGTCTAAACTCTTGAAATTCGAGTGCGTGTGTGTTGTTGTCCCTTTACCTGCAGGTAAGAGAAAGGGGAATCACCTCACGCTGGTGTCCTTGTCTGGTGTCAGTGCCAGAGACAGCCTGGGTGGTTTCCCTGCCATGTCAAGGCTTGGCCTCAGCTGTGTCCCTTTTCACACCCAGGGAAACCACACCATCACCCCGTATGGGTCAGTACAGGAGACAAAAAAACCCACGTTATTTCTCCCTTAGACTTCAAAGCAGGAATTCAGAGTAAGCTACGGGTCACGTTTTGTGGCTGGTTTCTGCTTTCTGCGACACAGGCACCTCCCTGACCGCTCCTCACTCCCGACGTTGCTTGTGCTAGAAATACACAGCTGCGGCCAAAATGCCTAGTCCCAGCTCTAATATTAAACAATAATACTCCCCATATAATAAACCTCTTCTTCCAAGAGGTGCTGATAAGAATTTCCATTTTTAGTCAGGGGCAAACGAACCGTTCAACCTTTATTTGTTGCTGTTGCAATTGAAGAAGGAGCAGAAGCTAATTTTTAAACTTTTCCTGTAAATAGTGCATTAATGAAGACAGATGGGTCAGCAGTATAAACAAAAACTCTATCTCGAGCTAGTTTTGTTCTGGCTTTGTTTCCCAATATAGTAAGCAAAGCCCCACCACCCCAGTTCCCATCCTATTAACAGTGTTTGCGCTCCAAATGTTGAACCGGGTTATAAGGAAGTTTAAATTAACACTGGGCTGTAGTTTTTCAAATGCTTGAAGCAGATGTTCAAGTGCCAGGAAATCTTCCCCTCTCTTTTTTTTTTTTTTTCTTTCTTTTTTTTTATTTCCCCCCCCCCCCCCCCCCCCACCCATACACCACATATTTANTTTTTTTTTTTCCCCCCCCTCCCCCTCCCCGAAAATATCATAGATTTTACTGGGGTTTGGCTCAGTGTGTTTCACAGAAAATACTTACTGGAACGTCTCACATTGTGTTGTAGGTAGGTCAGGCACCAAACTGCCCGTGGCTGTTAAAAATCACGGGATCCTTTGATATTTCTAGGCTGTGGGAGGTTCTGGTTTGCCGTGCTCTCTGAGCAGTGTAAGAAGGGTAGTTGGAGCTTGGGAGAAGAGGCTGGGCAGAGGTTTTGGCTGCTGTTTTGGATGGTGGCTGCTTTGGGAGATGATTTTTTTCCCAAAGTGACTTCAGTTTTGTGGAGGCTGATCCTCCTGCTTTTAGCTCCTGAGTTACTGCTCCCCCAGCAAGGCCCTCTGCCTTTGCAAAGAGCTATGTGGCCACAATATTCAGGAATTTACTTCTTTTTTCCCCCAAAGATTGATATTTGGGCATCTCCAAACGGGAGCAGCGCGAGCCAGCCCCAGGCACTGCTCGGGAAAGGGGGTGCCAGAATAGTGTGGGGCTCTGCCCCTTCGTCCCGAGCTGCCCCAAATGGCCAGTGCCCCCAGAGCAAGGGGGCTGGCAGGGCTGGGGCAGCAAAAGCCATGCTGGGCTGTGAGGCTTTAATGCTCAAAAAGCTGGAATTCTGTACCTTCACTCAGCTACACAGGGTCAGCCTGGACTCCAGGGATCACACCCAAGAAATGGATCGTGCAGGAAAGCTTTAGGGAGAAATCTATTTCAGGAATTTTAGTCTGTGTGCAGAGAGCTAAGCTTATAGGGATCACTTAAGGGAACCTCAGCGTCCAAGTGCTTTGCGAGATCTGGCACCGGTGCTGAGGGTCTGCACAGGAGACCCTCACAGGTCACGATTTCTTCAAGGGCCAAGAAATGAAGAAGATGTCTTGAGTTCACGCTCTTCTGGAGGTACCGTGTGTGTTGGTTTAAGAGCAGCAAACCAAAGCCCTTCCCTCGGCTCCCTCGCTGATACGTTATCCAGGCTCTTCCTCTCTTTGCAGCCCTTGTTTCTGCTCCCACCCCTGTGCCTGTCCCCTCTGCTCAGACCGCAATCACTGCCCGGCATTTCACACAGCGCCCAGAAGAAAGGGGCTTTGCATCTGCTTACCCTTTCTTATACGGATTCAGTTACACACAGAGGAAAGCAAAATCCAACCGATATTGATGTTTTCAGTGGGACAGGGCTGCTGCCTCCTTTAGCTGCGTGCAGGGAGGGAGGATGGATGGATGGAGGGATGGAGGGATGGAGGGATGGATGGATGGAGGGAGGGATGGATGGATGGATGGATGGAGGGATGGATGGATGGATGGATGCAGGGAGGGATGGAGGGAGGGAGGGAGGGAAAGACAGATACTTCCATATTGAAGATGTGTTTTTTCAAACCTTACTAAAATTGGTTTGAGCTTTCAAGGTTTAAGTCAAGCATCTGCTCGCACATTGATAGGAAAGAGATCAGAAATAAGAAGCAATTCAATGCACAGTACTATTTAATGTGAAAAGTAAATTATTTTAGAAGAGCTCACAAGAATAATGGAAGGAAGGAAGGAAGGAAGGAAGGAAGGAAGGAAGGAAGGAAGGAAGGAAGGAAGGAAAAGGAGAGCATGCAGTGGAATACTCCTTCAGGGACCTGTTGCTGACGTTACCAGCACTTACAGCTTGGAACCACTGGCTCTTGTCCTGCACCCACCATATATTTGTGAGTGTCGTATCTATATGGGCAGGTGCATCTAAAGACACGCGCTTCTGAGTCTGCAGAAACAGCCTGAACTTGCTACTTAGGGAAAGCTCTTTATAAAATAACTACCCTTATTTTTTTTGGCTGCTATTTTGCCTGATCTCTGCCATCTAACTGCAGGAACACCCAAGCAAGTGTCTTTGCATAGTTATATTATAAAGGCGAGGGAAAAGTAAGGTAAGGTTTTGCTCACAAAGCAATTCTAACAGACACGGATCAATAAATGAAATACCATTTTCAATAGTTCTAATCTCAGGTTGTGAACCACTCAGAAGCAGCTGCAGGATTCAAGAGAACCTCAGTTTTCTCCCGAAGCAGCACAACAGGATACATCTCATCCTTTATGGTTTTTCACTCGGGCTGAAATACTCTCCAAGCAGCTGTACAGTAAATTAGTGCAGTTACTACTGATAAAATCCTGGCTGGCCCCTAATTCTATAAAGCTCTCAGTGATGCTCTGATTGAGCTTGTCAAAGTTCACAGGTGCAGGTTTGCTTATGGATAAAACAATGTGTCTACCTGTGTGTGCGCTGCAATGTAATACCCCAGACACCATCTCCTCTATCACAACAAATCATAGAATCATAGAATGGTTAGAGTTGGAAGGGACCTCAGAGATCATCATGTTCCAACCCCAATGCCCTGGGCAGGGACACCTCCCACCACACCAGGTTGCCCCAAGCCCCATCCAGCCTGGACTTGAACCCCTCCAGGGATGGGGCAGCCACAGCTTCTTGGGGAAACCTCTTCCAGTGCCTCACCACCCTCACACCAAACAAGTTCTTCCTAAGATCCAGTCTAAATCTCCCCTATTCTAATTTAAAATCATCACCCCTCGTCCTATCACTCCCCTCCCTGACCAAGAGTCCCTCTCCAGCTCTCCTGGAGCTCCCTTCAGATCCTGGAAGGCTGCTCCAAGGTCTCCCCGCAGCCTTCTCTTCTCCAGGCTGAACAGCCCTAGCTCCCTCAGCCTGTCCTCACAGCAGAGAGGCTCCAGCCCTCTAATTATCTTGGTGGCCCTCCACTGGACCCGTTTCAACAGTTCTATGTCCTTTCTCTGTTGAGGACTCCAGAGCTGGACACAGCTCCGGCAATCAGAGGGTGTGAAGGCAGCCACTCTGCTTTGCCAGGTGGTCACTTGAAAATTTATAGTGGCTATGGGTGATTTCAGTGGGCTACTTCTTATTTTTAAGGCACTGGCTGCTCAGCAATGCTGGCAGTGTTCAGTAAAGGACAGCGGTGCTAAAAGCACACTGGTCTGATCACCGCCTCGGGAACAGTCGCAGAAAAGAGATGATAAAGGCAAATGTCAGATTATCTCCCTAATGCTGGATTATCACTCCTAACAAGGTGAATGGCTTGTCTTGGCAAATGGCTTCATAAGAATTGTGGATAGTTTTGAAAGGATCTGTGCGCTCACACTTCAACCGTTGGCTGCTGCAGCTCATGTCAGCAGAGGGAAATATCACACCTCTTAACGAATTCTTTTAGCGTGCCATTAACCACAGACGGCCATGGCAGCGTGGCCGAGGGGAAAGGGCTGTCAGCTGCCCGCGGGGTGAGATGTGAGGCAGGCATAAAGCAGCACAGCCCCACGGCACAGCCCACCCTCTGGCAAGAGGCAGCACAAGCAGAGACCGCATCATTCTGCATCATAAACGGCAGCGTCGGCCACTTACAGCAGTGATGCCCCTGCGAGAGGAGGTTGGAGAAGACCACACGAGCTCCAGAATGTTATTTGAATCACTGCAGGGAGGGAACGGTTCTCTAAGCGAGGGAGAGAAGTGTGGTACAGGGTATTTACAAATATCTAGGGGAGAAAAAAAAAAACCAGCAACCCCAATCTCTGCGGTAGCGCAACTCAAGAGAGAGATTCCATGTAAAACAGGATCAGTACAAGGTTTTATCCAAGTGGGATTACAACACAAGCACAAAAATAAACCATTCTGTATTCTACATTATATTACAAAGGCAGGCAGTCAATAAATAGGTCAATAAATTATGGGAAGCACAGAAGAGGATGTGTGAAAACAGGTGAAACTGGTTTTAGTTGGTGCATGAAAAAGTCTTTCGTGTTCTTTCCCATGAAGTGTTAGAGTGATTCTTTCAAAGACCCTTATCGCTTCCAGGGAAGATAACTTTCCCTTAAAAGTGTAAAACAGACGCGGGGACGGTCCGGTAGGCTCTGGTACAGGCTAAAAGAGTCAACGTCACTTACACTTTCCCAAGAATCTGACAAATTTGCAGCTTAGTATAAATAAAGTGACGGGTCTATTGTTTCCCAGCTCCGACACCTTCTTATCATCACGATTTGTTGCAGAAGAGTGGTGGAAACATGGCATGTGACTTCATCATATATAGTTTAAGTAAGGGGGGGGTGGGGGGGAGGGCAATGTCTTTATGAATCGACAACCTCAGCACACGCATAAAGGAAAGACCCTCTCTATCTACCTGGCACAACGGGGGTTCCTTTCCTATCGAACTCTCCAAACGCAACGCAACCACTTGGCCCTTGGAACTGGATTGCACAGCTGGATTGTACGTAACCTCCTGCACTGGGCAGGGGGAATTGTTTTCAGCTGGCACGAAGTGGTACAATTTCAAGGATTGAGGAAATTTGCCGAGCGCTTTTTCTGCCACCTCAAGCTCTGGCCCTTGAGAGACAACGCACGGCCAAGGCAACAAAGCCAGAGCTGCTTCACACAGGGGGCTTTAGTAACAAACACACGGCGGGGGGATCTCTGCCGTGGCAGCTGGGAGAGCTGCACCAGCATCGCCCCCCGGCCCATGGCTTCACTGGGAGACACGGGGAAGGGGAACGGATCCCTCCCGCCTCGCCCAGTGCCGGTTACCACTAACCGAGATGGGGAAAGATTAAAGAAAGGATTAAGAAAAAAGGAAAAAAGCCTAACACCTGGTTGTGCCGTAGTGATTTAGGAGCCTGAGAATTTAGGAGCTTGAGAATTTAGGAGCTTGCGAGTTTAGGAGCTTGAGGACTTAAGATCTATAGAGATAAGTTCTAAAAAAAAAATAATCTGAGCACATAAAGATCTTCATAAAGGTTTTACACAAAACTGAACGATCTGAGTGGGTGTTGCTCATAGTTCACCTATCCTTAGTAGCTCTGGAAATCCCTACAGATGCCAATCAATGTTTATAAAGTAGAAAAATACGCTTTTATTTCTGTGAATTTGAATGCGCCCCCTTGGCACGAAGAGCCCTCCCAAATAATCCAGTGATCTGCTCTGTGCCCTGATGGGAAGCGAGACTCGGTCATGATTTGGACAGCCAAGAGCAGCAAGAAGCAAGCAATGGAACAAAATATACATTCCCTAGAGTCGTTTGACTTGCCCATTCCCCGTAACAGGAAACATACAATTATCTGTACATGCCTCATTAAATAACCTTATTAAATAGGAAATCCGAAATGTACAAATTTACAGACTGAATCATTAAATACCTCCCCTGTGCACTCCCCTGTGCATGCATTCCCTGCTACTATCTGCAGCCGCACTCTGATACCACCATGCCTTCGTATTTGAACTTGTAGGTGACCACCCCCGCATCTAAGTAGAGAATAGAGATGGGATCGAGTTTGGTGGGCACACAGCAGGCTTTGGAGGCTTTCTGGGGATTCTTCAGGTGGACCAAAGTCTGGACGATGGCGTGTTTCGTTGGCGTGACGTGCTCTGTTAAAGGGTAGGCGCACACTCCGTGGCACTCGTAAGCTTCGTAGCCCGCCGGGGCGATGATCCAGGAATCCCAGCCAATTTCCTTGAAATCTATGTAGAGTGGAGTCTTTTTGCAGTAGTTGCCTTTTGCATTCCTCCGGATTCGGGCAGTAGAGTCATAAATGATGTTGGAGCGCATCTGGAGCAGCGCCTCCTCACCAGGCTGGCCGTGGAAATTGCCAACCTCCAGGTTCTCCAAGTCCAGGAGCTGCTCGTGGTCTATCATTTCGTTCAGCTCTTGCTTCTCCTCTTTTTTGTCGTTGCTTTGGTCATCAGAGAACACAATCAACAGGGGCACGTGCTTAGCCTCAGAGTTGATGTCGATATCGAGTTTCCCCTCTCCGTTCTGCTCCTCCCCTTCCCTGCTCTCTATATGAACTTCCAGCCGGTGCGTGGTCAGCCCTGCCCTTCGCCAACGCCTGATGGCTTCAGTGACCTCAAAGCTCTCCCACTCGCTGCTTGTGCCGTAGATCTGCCTGGATGCCAGTGCCACTGTCTTCCTCTCTTCTCCTAGCCCCATATGGTCATTTTCCAGCACTTCAACGATGGTGACCTTCCGATCAAGCCCATCGTAGAGCATTTGGTCCCGCTCCACCAAAGTGTAGAGCCTCAGCTCTGCCATGATGATTTCTTCGTGGTGAGGGATGGAAACGTTGAACAGAAGGGGGTACTTCCGAATTCCTGTAACACCAAAGGGGTGGGAAGCCAAGTCTGGAAATGACAAAGATCAGATATTTTAGAAGAGTCAATACACCCAGCAACACATGCACCAAACTTCTTCTGACATGCCTTGGTTTCAGTTCCCGTAGAGGGTTTTTTCTAAACTAAACTAAATAAAGGCCAACTTTATTCTAGATGTCTAAGCACAGCAAGATCCCAGACATGACAAAGACCATAACTCTGGATTCATAGATTCTCCTATCCCCACGCCCTCCAGGAACTTCCTTGTTCTGGAAGGATTAAGTATTAAAAATGTACTACCTAATACTGAAACAAAGTCAATTCTAGGTTGCTGCACAGTAACTCTTTAAGAAATGAGGGCAAACATCCATCAGAGCAGGAGAGGAAGGGAAGAAGGATTTACCACTGGAGTGACCATGGGATGGACGACACAGAAGCTGCACATACAAGACCACGGGCTGTATCTGTGTCTGTCGAGTGTTTTTGTGCCAGCAAGTGTTCCCTTCTGCTGAAACACCCCTCGGAAACTGAAAGGGCCAAGCACTAAGGGAGGAAAAGTAGCATCAGAAGATGCAAAGGCTCCTGGTTAGGAGGAGCAGGCAGTGAATACCCAGCGAGAACCATCAGGCAGCAGAAATCCTGCCACAGACTCAACGGGCTTCAAGTGAGCAGTCAAACAGCTGTACTCAGCCAGGCACTTTTGGCAGCTTTCGTTAATAAAACATATAAGAAGTACGTAATATCTGCTTGTCAGCCGGGCTGCCTGTCCTATCTGCGTTGTTTGTTTATACACAGGCAATATGCATTTCTTCACACAATGCAGGATTCTTACACGTGATGGTGCATTTGTAGCTGAATTACTGTCCTGTCCACTTGGAACTCAGCAGACAGATTAGGACATAGGGACCATGGGTAACATTTCTGCAAAGGCAATCGACTTGTGACCTATTACTATCTTCATCTCTGACTTCTCCAATTTTGATATGTTTGTAGAAAAAAACGACACCGATAAAGTTGCAAGTATTGGCCTCGCTCCACCAGTGCACTTAGGCAAGCCGTTAACTTCAGCCCATGACATTCTACTTCGTTTCAGTTCTGAGGCACCTGCTGTTTGGTTTGTTTTTCCATTTTGCACTTTTATCTGCTCATTAATAATAAGAAAAAAAATATAAAGGCTGATTGTGCTGGTATTTCTCTACCTGTCACCTGTCAAAGGTGGGAGCTGAACCTGCTCTGCACAATACCAGGGGAGGAGCTGGAAGACAGCGCTATTCACGCTGAGCTGTAACCTCCACACTGGGAGGAACCTCTGGGATTTCCTAGACCTCAACACGCTACAGCAAGTCTGCAGTGGTTACCCATAACGACAGGATGGAGAAAGGCCACCTGGCCGTGTGGAAGATGAGCACAAGTAATTCAGCAGGAGGCAGGGGAAGGCAGGAGAGCACTAGGAGAACATGAGAAGGTTTAATTTCCAGGATATAACTTTGCTCTTTAGCTATAAAGACCACAGGTCTTTATAGCTAAAGGCACAGCCCAGCAAGGGAGGTCTCCAGTCCATAGGAAGAGAAAAAAATCCCTAAAGACCTTTATTCAAGTTGTAAGAACTGATTCTGGTCCCGTTTACAATGGGGACGTTACAGCCCATGGGTTAAAGCAAAGAGCTAATTCCAGCCACGCAGCACATTATATTTCTACAAAGCTCTTATAACAAATTTAATAAAGGATTTAATGGATAATAATGAAAGTACCATTACTGCCAATTGGCAGTAGGCAGGTGAACAAAAAATGTACGTGGTAAGAGCCATTTCCAGTGTCTTGGTCAGTGCAAGCAGTTAATTTCTCTATCAAAAGAGCTCTTTAGCATGAAGCAGATGGTTCTTAGTGGTACAGACTTTCAGGGCACACCACAACCGTTAATTGCACAGTCCCTCTGCCCGCAAGCATTTACGAAGCTGTCTTAACAGCAGCGATCTCACTTCGCATCTTGCTGGCCTGGATGGGAAGAGGCGAGAGAAATACCGGAGTGACCAGAAGGTTAAGCCGAGTTTAAACCCCGAGCGGTGCAGAGCTCGGGCAGTGAGGAAACGGCAGCCGTGGCCCCGGCTGCAGAGCTCACAGCCGCCCATGCCACCTGTACCACTGCCCACGGGTCGGGCTGGACCATCGGCACCGCCGCAAACCCGAATTTAATTTCGCTCTTGCCAGCGGAATGACTTCAGATTTACGCCAGTAAACCACATCGTATTTTATCCATTAGCACGTTGTACTTGGCAATTGTAACCCTTTTCTTATTTTTATTCTTTTTTTCCCCCCCCAATAGTGCAAAGGGAAGAAAGAACAACGGGCATCCCCGCGCGCCCTCGTTTACGCTGATGAGCAGTGACGGGCACGGCTGGTCAGAGGAGTGACTGTTCACTAGGTGGGTGCAACGGCTTCACCATCAACCCTTCAATACAGTGGAGAAAATAACATGTAAAGAAGATTTAAACCCCTACGTAGTCCCTCTTCAAACCAGAAACACCTTGCTGGTACAGAGCGCCCAGGCTGGGCAGGACGGGGTATAAACGGAGCTCTTGGGTTCTCTCCTCACATCCCACTGCCCTGCCCATCTGAAAGGACTTGCTCACAGCCTCTCCTGCTAGTTCATCACTTTGAAACTGCCAGTGTTAGAAAGAAAGCAGTAACGAGGTCTGTGCTTCATTAATTAGGCTACCAAAGGATGAGGGAAGCCCCAGGGCAGATAGAATAGTTGCATGTACCCCTGAGCAGTTATAACAACTGAAAGCACTGGGATTTGCCAAGTGGAGGAACTGGTATTTGGCAATGA
Organism: Pedionomus torquatus; assembly: GCA_013398155.1. Classification (NCBI taxonomy): domain Eukaryota; kingdom Metazoa; phylum Chordata; class Aves; order Charadriiformes; family Pedionomidae; genus Pedionomus; species Pedionomus torquatus. The sequence goes on from VZRU01007750.1 coordinate 17,239, forward strand.
TCAGCTGAAAAACGTTTTTTTAACATAAAACCTGTATTTCCACAAATAGGTATTGAGAAAATATTGGGTGTTAGCACTGGAACGTTATCTTCTCCTGGCTGAACTGAGAGGAAAGCTGAAGCAGAAACGTACAGGGAAATGACCTACGGTCACAACTGGGCTTCTTCCATTTTTTTTTTTATTTNTGCATGTACCCCTGAGCAGTTATAACAACTGAAAGCACTGGGATTTGCCAAGTGGAGGAACTGGTATTTGGCAATGATCAGCTGAAAAACGTTTTTTTAACATAAAACCTGTATTTCCACAAATA
>VZRU01007750.1:17817-29171 GCA_013398155.1 Pedionomus torquatus
ATTTTTTGTAGTATGAAATATTCTAGTCCTCCAAAGTAGAACCTAAAGGGTATCCAAAATTCTGCTTCACTATATATTTGCTGGACTGTGCTCAGATGCCCAAGGAAGAAAACGTTACAAATCCCATGAGGATCAATAGTGAGAGGATATTAACAGAAGCCGTACTTGGTTCAGCTCATAATAGGAAAAAAATTGCATTTTTGAACAGCGTGTAAAATCATTCCTTGCATCAATTTCAAGTATTACTTAAGGTACACGTAGAAAAATCAATCGGAGAATTGCAAACAATGTGTGTCGTTACAGGCTAACGAGAACGGTGCACCCAAGTGATAACTTGCTGCCGTCCTAACTTTAAAGAACCATCTTCTTCCCCCCCAGACCTTGCAGTCTCAAAAGCAGAGGACAAGGGACGTCTCACACGAGCAGCAGGATGTGGGGAACGCTGGTACCAGCTGCCTGCTTCCCACGCCATCCTCACTGAAAGGCCTTTTTTTCCCCTGGTGCGCTTCACACTCCGTGCCAGATAAATTCGTTTCACACCGACTATAAAGACCCTCATTTCTGTCTACTTCTCCTACAGATGCAGGTTTCTTACCTTCATTTTTGAAGCTCCTAATAATATTTGCGGACGGCATAGATGTTCTATCAGTGGCAAACCTGTTGTACAGCTCTAGCATGTACTCTGGCGGATCCACCTTGGCCGTTTCATGCAGGGGAATGTCAGAGAGGTTCAACGTCTTCAAAAACTCGTTCTTCATATTCTGAAGCAGCGTGTTGAAATCAACGCCGTCCTGCTCGGAGAGAATCTCGTCGAAAAGAGGCACATCTTCCTCCAAAGAAGAGTGCTCCAAGCTCAGGATGGGACTGCCAGCGGCAAGGTGAAGCGAGAGGCACAGGAGAGCCCACAGCCGGACCAGGAGGGAATCCATGACTTCGCTCTAACTCCAACCGCGCTCAACGAGCTCTAGCTCTCGTGTGGGCTAAGTGGCGGTTTTATCCCCTGGGTTGTACACGGCTTGTGTCACAGAGGGATGACAAGTTTGGAAGCTCTTGTCTTGAAACTTGTGATCCGTCCTGTCTGTCTCCCCCTTCCCCCTCCCCAAAACCAGGTCTCGGTAATTGGATATGGCTCGCTCTCTTCTATGGGCGCCCTCCCTCTCTTATCTCGCGCAGTGTAAGCTGCTCACCAGATTTCTCGCTATCTCGCAATCCCCCTTCCCTTAATGAGCGTTTTGTAAACATTCTGCGCTAGGACACTTGGAGATAGGACAAGTTTCTCCTCAGAGAGGAACTGCTCTTTCTCTCTGCCTCCTGGTAGCTGACTTCCTTTGCCACGCGTGAACAACTCTCATCCACAGAGATTTCAAGCCAACGTGTAAATTCTACAAAGCCTCTATCCAAACCCATCAATTTCACACCGAGGGCAAAGACTAGCTCCCTCAAGGTATCAACTTTGTCTTTTTCAGAACCATCTTAGAGCGAAGTCCTTACATTACTCTTACAGAGGAGCTTCTTTGGGAAAACGTCCATTCTTCAGCACTCGTACAGCCCAGGGCACGGGAGAGGAGCTCCAGGCACTATCAAAAAACCTCAGCCACAAGGACCTGAGTGCCGATGAGTGAGGAGAATTTCATAGAGTCACAGAATGATAGAATGGTTAGAGTTGGAAGGGACCTTCAAGATCATAGAGTTCCACCCACCTTGTCTTGGGCAGGGACACCTCCCACCACACCAGGTCGCTCCAAGCCCCATCCAACCTGCCCTTGAACCCCTCCAGGGATGGGGCAGCCACAGCTTCTCAGGGAAACCTCTTCCAGTGCCTCACCACCCTCACACCAAACAANACCAGGTCCATGTCCTTTCTCTGTTGAGGACTCCAGAGCTGGACACAGGACTCCAGGTGGGGTCTCAGGAGTGCAGAGCAGAGGGGGACAAGCACAGAGTGTAGGAGGAATTTCTCCCATCACAACTCTAAAGCTGTGCTTTGCAAGGGCTCTGCTGGAAGGAGAGCTTTGAAGAGAGACCAAATGTGAGCCGGACAGCAGGGCTTGTAAAGATGGGCCTCACTTGGTTTTTTGATGCAGGCACCATACACCTGCACCAGCACCACACAGTTTGTGATAAAGCACTTCCACACACACCCCCCAAACCCACCTGCTCCTTTCCAGTGCTTATTTTCACTACAAACCACTCTTTCCTCAGCATTAGCACTAGTTGCCCGCCACTGCTCAGCACTGCGTGGCCTAAGGACAGAGAGAGGACGGGAATCTTTGCAAATGGTTCAGGAAATCTTTCCTTCCTTCGTTCTGTTTTCTGTCTGTCTGTGACTTGGCGGGTTCCAGCTCTTCTTGATTTAGTCACAGCCCTGCCAAGAGGCTGTCTAAAAGAGGCTGTCTCTGGCTTCACCTTCACATCACTTCAAAGGGCTCGGAGGCTCAACGCGGGGAATCAGAATTGGTTTCGCCAAAACCCAGACGTGCTAAAATTATTTAGTGGGTTTTATTTTTTTTGCTCGGGTGTGCAAATTTCAACAAAACGTGAGTGTTGTGTGTACAAAAATTGGTGCTGTTCTTCCATAGTGTCATCCACTCAAATCTCCTTGCTCTTCACAGACTTTTTGGCAGTGCCCTTGTGCTGAGAACGGGGCCAGAGCTCGGTCGTGCCGGGGCGGTTCAGTGCCCAAGAGAAAGAGACATTTTCTCTTGCACCTGCTGCAGATTGTGTCCTTGCAAGCACCAAGAACTTCACCCAAAGACTAAACCACCCCTGTCCTGCTGATTTTTCCAGCCTCTGCTTTTTTTTTTTACATTATTATTATGGGTAAGCACATCCACCTCTGCAACTTTCTTCCTTCTTCAACAGCCCAAATCTATCGCTGGCACAACTGGCCACCACTCCACCCGACTTGATGAGGACGGCGCTCAAGCCATGCCTGTTTTAAATCCATCCTCTAGTTGTTTTCATAAATACCTGTATCTTTGTGAAAATACTGTGCAGCATTTGTGTCATGGAGGCAGACTTCAGCAGGGCCTTTCTACCTCGTTTATTCACCTTCTCTTCTAAACACGGGGAGCTTGACAATAAAAACTAAATATCTTATCAAGGTCCCTACACTACAACAGAATTAGGTATTTGAGCTTAGGAAGATTCATTTACATCTCATTTTGTAGACCTTTGTAGCTTTATCTATAAATCCTCGTCCAAGGCTCATCTCCTAATATTGTGGCTTTCCAGAGCTAAGCATAGAAAACTCAAGAGGAGTTTTAGAGCAGAGTTCGGGTCATTTCTGGTAATTAACTATAAAAGAAAAGCACGATCTTCTTCGTCTTGGTGATTCATCACCTGACTCTGTGGAACTAAGGCATAGGAAGTGAGATTAACATTAAAATCCATGAGGACAGACTCAGCCTTAACTCTGATGCAGCCCAACACTGGCTACTGCGAAGGAAAAGCTTCAGGGTGGCTGGTGACCACCAGCTGCGCAGGCAGTGGATTTGGCAGGAGAGCAATGGTACCTACAGAAGTACTTTCCTTTTTTTATGCTTAAATATCAATTTCAGAAATGCACTGGTTCGTTAAAATGCAGATATCGTTAGATGAAAGAGATGAACACATTTAAGAGGCCGGCTGTCGTGGGGACAGCACCTGGCCCTAAACCACACCTTGGGTGAAATTCTTCTTCTGTGACTCTTTTCTTCCAGACGGACAATTCTAGAGCCAGAGAGGTTTCTCTAGGTTGACTCCGCTTTTCTATGAATTAAAACTTCTGCAGTGCAGCTCTGGTTCTCTAGGTGACAAAAGTGAACGGCGTGACTCTCGCTGCTCCGGCAGAGACACGAAGAGCCCTGGGGCTGCCTCAGAGCAGAGGCTGCTCCAGTGACCTCTCCAAGCCCCGCTAAGCCCAGATGTATTTTCTATGAATCTGCAGATATAAATATTTATATATTTATATATATTTAGTGCAAAGTAAAAAGTAGAGCGCACACACAGTCCTCCGACAGTGATTTCCTAACCCACAAATATGTCATCTTGCTTCAGCGGCTCATTAGGAGCACGATTACGGCTCAGACATTCCAACTATCCCTGCGTTTCCGCTCTGGTTTTGATAACTCCTTGAACAATAGCACACGGAAGGGCAAGGCAGCCTGCGGTGCTACATGAAAATACGTATTTGCTGAGTTTATTCATTTTAGACACCCTTGGGGATCTGCCAGATGAGGAACAGAGTACATGTGAGATAGAAGCAGGTTCTTGTTTTCTTGGGCTGCAGCTGAGGAGTTGAACACATGCATATATTTTTTTCCTGAATTATAATGTTTAACAGAGGAGCCTTATTTCACGTCACTGAAATCATAGAATGGCTTGAGTTGGAAGGGACCTTCAAGATCATCCAGTTCCAACCCCCTGCCCTGGGCAGGGACACCTCCCACCAGCCCAGGTGGCTCCAAGCCCCATCCAGCCTGGCCTTGAACCCCTCCAGGGATGGGGCAGCCACAGCTTCTCGGGGAAACCTCTTCCAGTGCCTCACCACCCTCACACCAAACAAGTTCTTCCTAAGATCCAGTCTAAATCTCCCCTATTCTAATTTAAAATCATCACCCCTTGTCCTATCACTCCCCTCCCTGACCAAGAGTCCCTCTCCAGCTCTCCTGGAGCTCCCTTCAGATCCTGGAAGGCTGTTCCAAGGTCTCCCCGGAGCCTTCTCTTCTCCAGGCTGAACAGCCCCAGCTCCCTCAGCCTGTCCTCACAGCAGAGGGGCTCCAGCCCTCTAATGAATGAGGCTTGGTCATTTTTTCACATGCAATGCAATTTACATGCACAATAAGTATCCTAGAAAGGAAATTACCCTCAAAAAAAATCTATGCTAAATAGATTAACAGAGGTAACTGCAGAGGGAAAAATTAATAACCGTTGCTGTTTAATTATTATGAATCTGTCAGAAGCAATCAGCCCATTCCACTAACGGTGCATCAGACAGGCAGAGTTGTAGAAAAGTCTCTTGTTCCTCACTCCAGGGAAGTTTTTATTCATTCCCCTGGTGAATTTGCAGCTGTACAAAAGATGTGGCTAACGAAAACCTAACCCTCTGCTCGGAACCTGGCAGTGCCAGGGAACAACATTCAGCGTGTGCGCTGTTTAATTAACGTTTCGCCCTTGCTGTCGGCGCTGGCATCTGGTGGAGGTGGCACTGATGGGCTGGCCGCTCTCCTTTCTCCTGCCATGGTAAGAACTGGAGGGGGAAATGAGCCCAGGGAGGAGAGAGAGACCTTTCCTTACCACACGAACCAGCCTGGGCACGAGCGGGATTGCTGCGGACACGGCATCAGCTCCTGGGAACCGCTCACTTGGTCAAAAGGGTCGGTCCAGAAGATTGTGGGGCTCCAAAATAGACTCTAATCTCAGGCACCCCACAACTTCCTCCGGGTCGATGCCTCCGTGGCTTCTTCTGTCAAGAGGCAGCAGAAGAGCAGGGGTTGGGGCAGGAATGTGTGAAGTAAGCGCTGTGCTGAAAGGCTAGAAAGTGAAGCCAGGCTTTACCAAGTGTCAATGTCGATGATACACAAGATCGAAGGGGTGTGATGCCCCTGCGGGGAAGAGGAAGCCGGGAAAAAGAATATGAAGTGTTTTTTAAGCATCCTCACCCCTCCTTCGTCTGATTTTCGGACCGGAGGAACACCTGCTCTCACCAACATGCTGAGAGCAGACGGGGATGTGGAACCTGCCCCCGGAGAAAGTGATTAATGTCTGTTTATGTGTCCTGGGCTTTCTGGCCACTGATAGTTCCTCAGTGAATAAAAAGAGGGTTTGCCAGTTAGTTCTAATGTCACATGTAATTACTCCATGTGTAAAAACTCCATTGGAGTTTGGTTCAGCAGCCCTTACCTTAACAAATTTAATTAAGATTCTAAAATGAGGTTGTTATTACATATTAGGCTTTTTTGAAAAACATGACCGAAAAGTGCTTTCTTCTTTCTGTGATTTCCCCCTTTTTCTCTGACAGCTTTTAATTGATTCTATTGAAGGAGCCTCTCAGAAAATGCCACCAAGCAAAACCAAAGAGATTAAGGGTTCAGCAGAGGAAAACAGAATTGTCCCTGGGTTAAATACAGAAGCATTATTGAAAAGAAAATATTAAAAATATTCAATTAAATAATCTGCAGGAGAGGGAGAGGATATTACAATTTTGCCTGCCCTGCATATATATGAAGATAAATATCACATCTGAAACTGTGGCTGGAGTGTGGAAGTAAGAGGATTTCATTTCAGATTTCACAAGGGAAGGACTCTCATCCACCATGAGCTTTTGGAGACGTTTCTTACAGATCTTCAACCTGCAATTCCAGATCCCTTTATTTAGGGCAAGGTGAGACAGGAAACCTAAAAAGCATCAAACAAGCATCTACGATTTCAAAGAGCTTTACAATTTTCCTTTAAGTTTTCTGATCAGTTGTCAGTGGCACAGTTAGACACTTGCACCTGCAGTAGATAAGAAACAAATCCCGTCCCCAAGAACGTAGCTGTATGTAAAGAGACACACAGGCAGCAAAGGGAAGTGACCCTGCTTCAAAGAAGAAAATTTATCAAATGAGCTGCTCGAGGTAGCAGAGGACAGAGCCGGCCGAGCCAGCAACCGTGCCTCGATTTCCAGAACTCAAAATGCCATGTTCTGCCTCACTGCAAGAAAATATCCCATCCCATCCTGCTCCTGCAAAGGATTTGCATTATAGCACAAGGGAACACGTGTTTCTGCACTAAAAGCTTTCAGAAAAACGTAATGGCAAACCTGGAAATCTTTTCTATACGACCCAGCGAGGTGTCACTCTCAGCCACGCAACTGCTTCTGCCTGTAAGTCATACAGTATTAATACAGAAGAAAAAGGTGTCTTTTAATGGAAGAACAGAAGTGCCTTTGGAGACTTTAACCAGAGCTCAAAGCCTCTGAGATCAGTCTGAAAAAACCCTACATATTTTTCCACTGCACAGTGTCGGGAATTGCAAGATAGATTTCTATCACAGCTCTTGGAACTCAACATTCAGGCTGAATCAACGAGACATCTCATTGAGAAGTTGTTAAAATTCATCCTGGGCGAAGCTGAAGTCCTTTTCAAAAGCTGGGTAAAGGCAGGGGTTTCAGTTGAAGGCTGCTCTCTACTCAGGACACCGACGATGTATATGTCATTTCAGGGAAGCAGGAGAGTGATGCAAGCTCAGGCACACCAGCAACCAGCATGGCGTGTGAGCTGAAGTTTTCCAAAATACGGGGAAGAAATTATTATGAAAACGTCCCGCAATGGTCTCTGTCAGGAGATAGCTGTGGCATGAGGTAACTGTTGGGTGTGATACTGGAGATAAAGAAGAGTGTGACACTGACAGTGTGATGAGCTTGCAATGGAATAACTAAAATTAGTTTCCATTCCTGCATCTGCCTACGTCCGTACTCCTGTACGCCTCGGTTGATGGCTGCTCTGGATTTCCTTCCCATAAATGGGCTGCTCTCAGCAGCTCTCTATTCTGACTGTGGATGTCACTGGAAAACGAAAAGACAGGATTTAGTGAAAGAGTGGGGAGAGAGAAGCGTGGCGAGGCACGGCAACCTGTGCAGTCGAGAAAAAGAAAAGAAAAAGGGGAGAAGAAAGCAAACCACAGCTCAGCCCCGAGGGCAGGGGGCGGCTTCAAACTGTCCCACAACCTCCTTCTGACCCAGGGCCGACACTGAACCCCGCACCAATAGCTTTATATGGGAAGCCAGAGGTACCTCTTCTTCATCAGCTATTTCCAGGCAAGTGAAAAGGATGGGGGATGTACTAACGAGCAGGGCACAAGAACTACCTGCACGGCGATGGGCAAGGCTCTTTCCTCTCTCCTCTTTTCCTGCTGAAGTGCCAAAAGCTCTCGGGAAGGGTGCATCTGCAGTAGTGCAACCTGGTCTCAGCTGCGGGTCGTTGGCCGTGCGGCGCTGCAGATAAATAATGATAAAGAGGGATTTTTTTCAAGCCAGTGCAAAGGCGGAGTAACTGAAACAGAAAGAAAAAAGCTGGAAATAGCTGGACATTGCCTTCCTGTCAGTGTCCTGTCAGTCACGTGCACCAAATTCACTGCAAGCCCATGGCCTCCTCGTTACTGTGAGTCCCAGCTCCTTGTGCTCGTTCCCCAAGCAGAGCTTTGGAAGAGCTGTCATTTTCTAGTGTCAGAGGCTTGGCTTTGTGTTTAACCAGGATATTTCTAGCATGTACCCGAGTACACAGCTCAGCCCTGCAGCCACAGAATGGGACACAGAAAATTCTTAGATCCTTACATGAGCAAGGCAAAGCAGGCTCTTACTTTTGCATCCCCTTCTGTACATTCCACCATTTAACCTGTCTTTTTTTTTCCCATTAGACCTCAAAAGGAACTAACAGAGGCAATAAAAATGCTTACATTTAGCATAAGTATTTCCAGGAGTAGTAAGTTTAATATTTGTTAGATCATTTATGGGATAGGAGATGATAAGACGAGGGGCAATGGATTTAAGTTAGAGAAGAGCAGATTTAGGTTGTATATGAGGAAAAATTTCTTTCCTCTGAGGGTGGTGGAACACTGGAGCAGGTTGCCCAGGGAGGTGGTTGAGGCCCCTTCCCTGGAGATATTCCAGGTGAGGCTGGATGAGGCCCTGGGCAACCTGGGCTAGTTGGGGAAGTCCCTGGGACTGTGGGGAGGTGGGACTGGATGACCTTTGGAGGTCCCTTCCAGCCTGGATGATTCTATGTCTCAAGAAATCTATTGACTTGTCCCAGTTCCCAATATCTTGGTATGTGTCTCCAGGCAGACATAGGCTACAGTATTGAAAGTTCATTTAAAATTCAGTACCCTTAAAGGTCACACAATTTATTAATCAGGCTGACAATTCTTGTGGCACGTGGTCAAAAAGAAATCAGTTACTATTTGATGGGAAGCAATTGCGGTGCGGCGATGAGCAGAGCAGCAGGGTCTCCAGCTGCTGATACCGGGAGTTTTGACTCTGCAGGCTTCTTATCGCACTTAACTTCACAGAGCAGCGTAACAGGAAAAGGTCAAGAGAAAGTTTGAATTTTACATTTTTTAAATTCCTGCTCTCATCATCTCATTATTTTACGGAGCTTTGGTATTCACGCGGGTGTTAGACTCCAGGCAACGCTGTGAGCAGCTTCAGTGACACTGACAAAAGCAAGACTCGGGGGAAAAAAAAGCATCAGAGAAATCTCCAGAATTGTTCCTCTGTCTTTGTCAGCTGTGTCTGAGCGGGAGCTTGAGGAATACCATTCTTTTCCTTAATGAGAACTCCATTTAAATCCTCCCACAGCCTTAAAAGAACAAAGTTCTTGGGGACAATTACTACAAGTATCTTGTCACAGCTGATAGGACTACGGATTCTTTCTCTTTAACAACAGAATGGAAGAGAAGAGGCTCTGCTCAGCAGAAATTATTTTGTTGCCGATTTTGATTAATAGCTTGACATTATTTATTGACAACTCGGGTATTAAGATGAGACAGAATATTTTCTGGTGGTGTTAGTTGATGTCTCAGCATGAGATGGTAATTACAAAGCCAACAGCTTGCAATCATGTCAACAGAACATGAGGCAAAATTAGATGAGCATGTTTAATATTTGCTCTATTTATTTGATGTCAGGGTTGGGATCAAAAAGGGAAAGCAAGTTGCATATAAAAGCAGAAGGCACCAAGTAAAAAATACTCTTTAAGTACGGCCTTAGGGATTAAACAGATTAAAATCTACTACATTTCAGTTCCTGTAACTTGATGATTGTAAATACAGTGGATAAATCAGGGCTGTCAGCAGCCTCCTGCGTTTCGTATGTCAGGCAACTGATTATAAAATTTTGTCTTTTCTACCTCTTCCTAAGGGAAACTCTATCAAACCTCTCATCAATTTTGGCTTTGCCCGCAGCAAAAATTCCACATGCAGTCTGCTCCTCTTAGGCTGGCTTTTGTCACTCTCGTTTAGGAGGATGATGGTACAGAGGTACATCAGAGCTACTGAGGAACTGGATCAATGCTGCTAATAGCTCACTTCACAAGGCAACCGCTGAATTCTCCCCTCCTGAAAAAGTCTTACACATAGACAGGAGCAACAAACTGGAGGACTCATCCCTCCCTGAATACAACGAGCACATAAAAAATGTGACTTTATCTCGGCAGCTTTAAAATTAAAGAAATCACAAGCAGGGAAAAGGAGAGCACGTAGCTCACAGCTCTATGCAAATACCCTTACGAGTGGGAATCTTCCCTCACTGGCACACAGGCTGGGTTCTGACGAGCTCTCACATCACTTTCAGACCATTCAATGGGAGCCTGTGCGTACAGAGACTACTCTCCCTCAGTTATGAAACACGTGGGAGGCTCGGGATGGTGAAAACACATTTCAACTGGGGAATGTTTAAGCAATCTCCCACTTTTTAGGCTCTCGTGCTGCCAGCTCTGTCATTCTTGGGCTGCAGTTGGCTCTTTCACGGCTGCTGAGCACCTGCAAGTGATGCACAAACTCTCCCCTACCTGAGGATCCCACCCCTCCGGGAGCACCTCACTTTCTATGTCCAAAGACCCCCACGTTTAGGGTTGCAGCTGGAGGGGTCTCCAAGGATGGGGAAAACCTGGGAGATGTGCTTTAAATCACGCTGCACATCTCCCAGGTTTTCTCAGAGAGGCTTGGCAGATCCGAGTGTCTTGTGAAGCGCGGATGGCAGCTTATCTCATTGAGAGCATGGAACAAGCCCCTCGCAGTCCCTGGNAACTGCCCAGCAGATGGCACGGTGACTACCATGCTATGGATGTCTGGGAAGGTTGGCTGTGTCCCACCTGGGAATCACTGGGTGGGATTTACAGCCTGACAACAGCCAGAGGCCAGAGCCCCCAGGACAGCCCAGGCTAGAAAGGTCACCATCGGATCACAAGAACCCACCCAGGGAAACTGCTTTATTGTCTGCCCTCCTTTATATCCCCACATGTGCTTTCTCCGATGTGAGCAAAGCTGCAAAAGTGTCTGCTTTTCCAGCCAACGAGAAATGGCAGAGCCACTCGAGGACCACATTTGCTAGGTCTGAATCACCTTCCTCTTTTATTGCACACCCTCAGAAAATTAAATAAAGTAGGAAGTGCCATGTCACAGGAACTGCCATGTCGCAGGAGTCTGGCTGCCTCTTCCTGAGCTGAGACAAAGAGCAAAGAGAACAATTTGCAGAATAGGAAGAGAGATGCTCAATCCATCAGACGATGTGGCCACGGCAAGGGAAAAGAACAGCAGGACCTGCTGGCAAGCAACAGACTCCTGGCTACAAACCTCCAGCCGTACTGTCAGCACCCTTTCGCCCTGGTCCCCCC
>VZRU01007752.1:12413-45993 GCA_013398155.1 Pedionomus torquatus
GCACTCAAACTGGAAATAAAATTTAACTATGTGTCCAATGCTTTTTTTCTTGGCGAGGGAATATTATATTGTATTTAATGTTTTCTAGGTATTATCAGCCTGTGCAAACCTGGAAATTCTGGGATTCAGTCTCTTATTGGGGTACTCTGTATACCAAATATGGAAATACGGGTAGGTGGTAAATATTTAGTACTGATGGTTAAATAATATTGAATATTTCAATTAATATATTCTTAATGTGTAAGCAATTTAGTGGCTTAAATGCAGGCACCAGTTACAAGACCATTACCCTCAAGATTTTGGCCCCCAAGTTCAAGTCTGTGATTCCATTATAAAGTTCCTGTGAGAATGGAAGCACATCCTACATATCCAAAATGAGGGGATGGAGGAGAAAAAAGTATATAAATTAATTTTTACTCTGGTCACAAGTCAAAGCAAGTTCACAGTAAGCCGCAGTTACAAGTTTAATGCTTAATAAACAGAGTTGAATCGGAGATAAATAAAAAATATTTCTTCTCAGTTACCAATTAAATGAAGAAGTTGATGGTGGTAGTACCGTTTCTAAAAATCTGTAATCCAAGTAGCCTGAGCTTCTGTAGCATTCACAGTGACAATGAGGCACAATTCTGAAGTAAACAAGCCTCTCCTGTTCTTATCTTCTCCAAATTATTTCAGTTTATGCAAAAAAGCATGTTATTGAAAAAAGAAATACTGGAACAAATACAACAATTTTATCACTCTATAGAAATCTGAACTTCAATATTAATAGTGAACTGAAGATAATTTTTTGTAACTTTTTTTTTTTTTTGCTAGCGAGGTCTCCTTGAAGTTCTCTATGATATATTTCGACTTCCTCTCCCTGTTATTGCAGAAGAATTTATTGAAGCACTTCTCAGTGTAGGTAAGTATTTAGAACCAGTTCACATAAAGTCTGTCTATGGGGCTCATCTGCAAATTTAAACCCTTCGCTGTCTCCTCTATATTGTAAATTACATCAATATTAGCTGTCCCATTACGGTATTCATTGGGTGCTCTGAAGTCCTGGATAAAATTATTCATCAACTGTTAAGTAGTGTCAGTTCGATAAAAGATCAGCAGTGGAGCATTTACAGAAAAGACTATATATCATTTACTTTACACTTTACTACAAATTAGACTTCTTTGAAGTAGTAGAAGCATTAGTAATTTAGAGTTTGTGGTGAATGTTACAGAAAAAGGTACTAAACAAGGTCTTTGATATCTGTTCTGCATCTGTTACCTATCTGCACTTTGCAGACTTTTCCTACAGCAAGAGTATGCTTTTTCATGTCTTTATATTTAGTGGAGTTAGTCTTTTATCTTTAGAATCACTCACTTGTAAACCCAAGAATACCCTCTGTAAACCCAAGAATACCTGTCTCACAGTGCAAAAATATGAGGCCAAAGGAAGCAAGTTTCAACCTTTAATGTTACAGCAATTCTCTTCTCCAGAGTCTGGTTATAAATGTTTTGTCGTGCAGTTGATCATGAAAGCTTAATCCTTGTTCCACCCACATAAGTAAATAAATCATTCTTTGTTGCAAACTTTGCAACATATGGATGTGCATTTTAAAATTTTAATTACTATGATATTTTCTGTTAAACAATGTGTTCATGAAGTGGAAGTACCATTTTGGTGAATACTTAAATACAATCTGTGTCCTGGCTTTGAAATTAGTCTTAGTATATTCAGGAGTGTGGATTAGGTGGTTTTTAGAGATCACTTCTATAATTTGAAAACTGAAATAACAGATTTGCAAAACCTATTATTTACCTACTAACAACCATTAAAATAACACTATGAAATCCACTGTTATTACTGCTGTTCTTACGGTCTTGTTCTAGATCCAAGCAGGTTTCAGGACTGCTGGAGACTTTCTGATGGCTTTGTAGCTGCTGAAGCTAAAACTATATTACCCCATCGAGCCAGGTCAAGGTGAGCATTTTATGAACCTAATCTAAACCCTTGGGGTTTTTTGTATGGTAGTGTTGTAAAACTATTTGTTGTTTTCTTGCAGACACAGAAAGAAATTAACTTTCTAAACTCTTTCCATGCTTTTTTGCTCCATAGGCCTGATCTCATGGATAATTATTTGGCTTTAGTGCTTTCAGCTTTTATTACCAATGGACTTCTAGAGGTAACTAATGACTTTAGATTTTAATAAATGCTTGCTACTTTTTTCCTATAAACATTAAAATAAGGGGGTTTTACATTAAATGTTGTAATAATCTTTTAACTTTTTGAAGGGTCTGGTTGAAGTGATCACAAGTAGTGATGATCATGTATCTGTTAGAGCAACTATCCTTTTAGGAGAACTTTTGCACATGGTAAGTAAAATTTTTTGCTATGTATAAATAGTATTAATAACTAATTGCAAATAGCTATTTACAATTATAGCTTTCAATTTGTGTTAAAAACTTGGAACATCTACTTTTCATCAAAACAATGGATTAATGTATATTACATCTTTTTGGCACTTCATATGTTAAAACTAGTATGAATCAATAGGAAGGCTGTTTGGATAGTTCTGGGTGTTCTGCTCCAAGGATCATCCTCAGCTCTCAAACTCTCACCAATACACTTCCTTGCCTCTGTAGTCAGTTGTATTTTTAAGCTGGAGTAGTGCAAACTCATTGATCAGGGAAAGGACCATTGCTGATTTTTGCTTTCTTAGATCAATGTGTTTAGCTTTCTGCCTCAGGCTAAGCAGATGTAACTTTTTTCATGTTCATCTTGATGTGGCTGTGGCACTTGATACTATTCACTCAGGTAACTCCAAATTAGTGGCGTGCTCTTATCACTCCTGTGGGTAGCCCTTGCCACAGAGAAGCTGAAGGGACCTTGCTTTGTTCTGCTTCTCACTTCCTATCATATATTTTACAGTTACTTCTCTCTCTTAACCTAAACTAATTTGGTATAGAGATGATCTCTTTTGATATGCACTCCATTGCTACCTTTCAGCCTCCCAAGGAGCTGTTAGTCATATATGAAGTGATATGATTTCACCTTTCTTGCAAATCAATTACTTAATTTTTCACATCCTCTCTTGATGACAAGATTAGCATATGCAGTAAAGCGGTTGATCAGTTTTCTTCTCGTTTTTTTTTTTTTTTTTCCAAATAAACTACTTTGACAGTTTTACCATATCTTACAAACACAACTTCATTTTACAAAAAATTGAATGTGAGTTATCAGACATAGCCTGCATCTTCAAAGGAATAAGATTGCTATTCAAAAGCTGTAAGGTTGCTTTATTAACACACTAATTTCAAGATTTCAGCTCATCAGCATGGGTCACAACCACAACAAATTCTTTCTCTTCAGTGATTTTAAATAACCCATGTAACTTCTTGAGTATTCAGTGAACCATGTGGTTTAAAAAGAGGAATCTGTACTAATGTATGCTATTTTTCTAGTTTCTGGAATAGTTCTGAATGGGAGTGACTGTTACTGACATTTGAGTATACTGCAAAGCATAGGTATTTTTTGTTTTCTGAAGAGGTGATTAGTCAGAGATGACTGTTTATCAAAGTACTGAACAGATATTTGTACTTAGAGGTAGTTTTACAAATAATCTCTTAAAACTAAACCAATGTCCTAAATAGGTTTAGTTTTAAGAGATAATAATCTTCATTATTCTTTTATTTTCCAAAAGTATTTGCAGAACTACCTCTATGTCGCAAAATAAAAACAATTAAATGTCTAGTAACTTGGGAAGTTATGTTAATTAATCTGAGGGGTTTTGTGTGCATAAAAGTTTTAATAGAAATCGTAAACTTATGGTGTTTCTGATTTTAGAATTTTTTTTGTAGCACTTCTCTGCACATGACAGAAGGATATCTGATGTTTTGCATGTTTTTGCATGCTACCACTTAAACACTAATGCAAACAATACAGGTTAGAAGGGTATGAAATATAAAATTGTCTTAATTTACTTCCAGTTGTTTCAGGTGGATTAGCTAGATCAAATATTCAAAATGGTATATATAATTACTGCTCTGACATTATGCAAAAAAGTATTTTTGTTGTCACATTTTTGTGAATAGCAGTGAATTCTTTAAATATTGGTCTTAAAGAGATGTTGCAATAAGTTCTTCCAGTTATTCTAAGTGGTCTTTTGTTGTTTTATAGGCAAACACAATTCTTCCTCATTCTCACAGCCACCACCTGCACTGCTTACCAACGCTAATGAATATGGCAGCATCTTTTGACATCATGAAAGAGAAAAGACTGTAAGAATTCTAAGTTACACTTAAAAACATTTACATCTCCTTTTCCACCTACGTTTGAATGAAAACCTACATTGCGAGTTTTGTGGTGCACTTGCATATAGAAGTGTTCTGCCACATTTACCAGGGCACGTTTTCAGTGCATCATTCCAAGATTGTTTACAGAAACAATTTAGAATTTTGGAAAGGGAGTTTTGATAGTAGATTTCAGAACGCTTTTGCATAGATTGCAAGATTTTTACATGGAATTTTTCTTAAATGAACTATAAGGCAGTGTTTGACCAAGCAACATCTGAGATGTGTTCTTGAGACCTCTCCATTGTTTCATACTTCTTTTTCAGCTTTTTGGTGCAATTAAGCTTTCAAAACTAAAAAAGCCCATACCAACTTTTTTCTTCTGTTTATCTGTAGCTAATTAAATAGTAGTAGATGAAATTGTAAGTCATTCTTAGTGTAAACAAGAGCAAAAAATGTAGTACTGGCTCGCAGCTGGGTTTTTGTCGTTTTTTATTTGAACGTTTCTTCAGATGAAAATGGGGATTGTAACAATAGTAATCATTGTATAACTTTTGGGTGCTTTTACTTGAAATTTGCACTGATAACTTTTTCATATCCTTTCAGTTCCATTTAGGTGTAAGAATGTATGAACAGAAATTTTAAACTTAGTGCAGCAATCTTCAGTAGCATGTAGTTAAACAGCATTAGAGAACTGTTTGCCAGTCATGGTGCCAATCAAATGAAGTATATTTAGGCATCTGACTCAAAAACAAACAAACAAAAAAAAAATGTTCATAGAAGATTTTTATTCCTCTTTGAACTAGAAATACCTGAATTTTGAGATTTTTAAAAACCTGTGGGCTTTTTATTTTAGTTACTTTTTAGAATTTCTCTCTACATCTCCTAATCTTGCAATTTAAGTGCTCAAGTGCTCTGTCATAAAGTACCGTCTGCTGCCTACTTCACACAATTTAAACCTCCCGAGGAAAGAAGTCAAACAATTCACATGCCTTTAAATTGTGTTTCTGTAACTCGGTGTTCTTGCTTGCATTTCTTTATAGAAGACCACTCAAATTGAGTGCGTTGGATTTTTTTTCTAATAGGAAATGGTTTTGCTTATTACTCTTGCTATTCCTGATCTGCCTTGTCAGATCTGATTCTGATAAATATATTGTAGCATTCTGTTTTGTCTTTCATTGTAGTGTCATTGATAAATTACAGAACATCCATGACCTGCTACTGTGAAATGATAAATGCTGCTTCTAGATTAATACCAAGAAGCATAGAATCATAGAATGGTTTGGGTTGGAAGTTCCAACCCCCCTGCCGTGGGCAGGGAGACATCCCACTAGACCAGGTTGCTGAAAGCTCCATCCAGCCTGTCCTTGAACACTTCCAGGGATGGGGCATTCTCATCTTCTCTGGACAACCTGTTTCAGTACCTCACCACCCTCACAGTAAAGAGTTTCTTCCTGATACCTAATCTAAATCTCCCCTCTTTCAGTTTATTACTACTACGCCTTGTCCTATAACTACATTCTCTGACAAAGAGTCCTTCCCCATCTCTCCTGTAGGTCTCCTTGAGGTACTAGAAGACTCTTACAAGGTGTCCTTAGAGCCTTCTCTTCTCCAGGCTGAAATAATATTGCCCTTCTGCTTTTTAGTTATGAAGGTTTCTTATGTGTCAGTATACTATTTTGATACGCGAAAACACAGTTATTTTTCAAAAATGGCATAACTGAAACTTCATCATGGAATATGTCACTGGGTCAAAGCTGTGGGATGAGAGGAAGGGTGAACAGCAGAAGGGGTACTTCTGTGGATTACTTCCAGGTTTTTACTTTTTGCCATTTGTAGACATGCCTGATGGAGTAGTAAAAAATCCCGTTTTGTGGAAGAAAGTTATTTAGTAGTAGTATTTTTTAATTTTATTTTTTTTTGTTGGATCTTGCTTTTGGTCAACACTGTTCATTGTTTTATACTCTGAAAAAATGTAAACACTGTCATGGATTAACATTAACCACACTGGATTAAATTTATTTGGATAAGTGACCAAATTGAAAGATATTTGCGTGATTGAAGATAATATAGAATAAAACCACTCTACTATGAAGAATCCAGTCTCACTCTCCTGTGAGAATTCTTATTTATGAGAAAGAAAGATAACTTGCCTTCTCACTTTTTATACCCCTTATTGTATTTGCTCAGCAAGTGGGGGTGTTTTTTCTGCTGACGCTATTTTTAATTAACCATTTCTGCCATTGTCAACTGTCATTTCTATTACCTCTTTCTTTTCCTACATGCTGTTGCTGAACTGTGTAGATATTAAGAGCAGGAAACACATTACTGATATTCCTGCCACCCACTGTGGGGGAGGGAAGAGGACAATTTACAAGAAATATTTTGTTAGTCAAAGTTAAAGATAGACCCCCTCAGCTCTAAACTTCACAGCAGAATGTTAATCCGTTAATCTGCTGTAACATCTCATAATACTAATCAAACTTTAAACTTTCAGTATCTTCTGTGAACTGTGATAGACACCACTGATTGCAGAGTAGAAAAAAAAAGGTTTCAATAAAGCTCATTCTTCAAGATGAGAAGTTCTGAAAGATAATTTCCTGTGTAATTTCAGTACAAGGCTGGGGCCTGTGGATGTATGAAAACTTGTTCCAAGAAAGTTATTTTCTTTTTGTTTTCCTTGGAAGTGTTGGTCAGTTCTTTTTTAAGTTATGTTTGTTTTCTCACGATATAGCAGTGGTGCTATATAGTTGCATAACAACTGCTAAATGTTGGTTATATCTTTTTCTAATAGACGAGCGAGTGCTGCACTGAACTGCCTAAAACGTTTTCACGAAATGAAGAAGAGAGGACCTAAACCTTACAGTCTCCATTTAGATCATATTATTCAGAAAGCAATCTCAACACACCAAAAAAGGGATCAGTACCGTGTGCAGAAAGACATCTTCATTTTAAAGGTATTATCACTATTCATGTTTCAGATCTGAATTTGACTTTGTATTTTAGAGACTACCCTCCCAAACTTCACACTCTTATCTAATTCAGAGGCTACAAATTTATGTTATTTCTTTTTGTGATTTATTTTTTTTATGTCTTTATTTGTATGTAGGTACTTGTGGATACTATATTGCATTTCTAGAAATTTAGTACTGAAATTGCAATAATTTGTAACACTTTTCAGGGCTAGTTATGATCTGTTACTATTACATGCAGTACTATAACCATTCAGTTTACTTTCAAATGCAAATTTATGTGGAGTGTAGACCTTTAATGATTGTTATGTGACCAGTAAGTATATCTTCTGACAAGACTGAAAGAAATTATGCAAGGAAACTTAATATAATTTTTCTTGTCTGTATTCCAGGATACAGAAGAAGCACTTGTAATGAATCTTCGAGACAGCCAAGTTCTCAATCATAAGGAGAACCTTGACTGGAACTGGAATCTAATAGGGACCATACTGAAAGTGAGCTTAAAAAAGGCGTGGTATTATTTCTATGAAATTGTCTGGAAACAAGTCTGTATTTCACATGTAAACTTTGACTTTCTAATATTAATTCTACAGTAAATCCCATAATGTGTTGTATTTCAGAAAATTAGGATCTCATGTGTTTAATCAGTAGTGATAGTGTTTTTGTATACAGCTGTTAAACTTTAAGCAACAGTACACTACAGTTCAATTCACAAATTTCTTAAGAAGGATGTGTTAAATTTTCTGTAACTTTGTATAGAAATAGGCTCTACAGAACTAGCTGCAATGACTTTAAGGCTGCTAATACTTCAGACTTCAGTCCAAACTACACAGTTTTGGACTTCAGTCCTAGCAAACTATACTACCTTGTTCAGCTTCATAGCACATCTTTTAATACAATGTGAGCTGTAAGTGGGCTATGGAACAAACTTTGGATGTTTAGACTGAGACATATGAAAGCTCTAGTAGTAATGCTGTCTCTTTATATGTACTGAACTTACACAAATACTCCAGTAGCATCAAGTTCATAACAAAATTAATTTGTTTTTGTGAAATAAAGGAAATATTTCTTGACAAGTGAGGGCATTATATTTTATTTATTATTTTTTAATATACAGGCTTTAAGGTCTTTTTTTTATAGCAAAAAACCTCAATTTCTTTGAGTAAGAAAACTGAATGATATAGCCTTAGAACCAAAATAGGTCTTGTCATTCTTTGCATCAAAGTCATCCTTCTGTTGTTACTCCCGAATAAAATTTTCTTTCTTCCCTACTGGCTGGTTATAAAGATCATGAAAGTTCAAAAAAAGGGTTAATGGTGACTAGCACAATCAAGATTATATTTTAAAAAAAATAAACTAAATATTTCCGTGTATTTTTTCAGAGACTGAAGAACTTGAGAGAGCAGGAATCTGTCTTGCATAAAGACACATACATTACTGACATATATATGACAGTAGCTTTGCTCGACCTAATTTCGTTTTTTACAGTCTTTTTACTGCAATTATTAGCTTTACTGGATTGCTACATATATTTGATTATTAATCACAGATATTTTTAGCTTTGATTCAGTATTAAAGATACTATCAAGAAACTGTTTTTCAGAATATCACTGTTAATTAGGCTGTGTCATCCTGTGACAGTGGAAATTTTATGTAGTTGACTACTAAAGTGATGGGGTTTTTTCCTGAAGTTTAGATCTGTCAGTTTCCCTGCTATCTCAGGCCTCCGTAATAGTATGTTTACTGGTTTCCTATCTAATTTCTCAAAATCGGGGACTTCTGTCTTCCTGAAGGAGGAGTCTATATGTTTTTTTGTTTAATTCTAGCTACTGACATTCCTGTTAAACCACACAACACCAGTGTAAACGAACATAATGTTAGCGGAGTAGTCCATTTTTAGTCATCATGTGAACAGGATGCAGATTCCAGCATTTGGATGTTTCTGTCTTATAGCTACTCACCTCCCTTTTGTCTCTTTCACAGCCTTAGGGCTGTGGAGTATCACCTTTCTAACCACCTCACCACTTGCATCTCATGTGTCCCTTACTGCCTTTTTTACTCGCTGCGCTTGTTGTTTTAAGCTGCTAAGAATTGGCAGTGGTCAGGATGGAGGAATTGTGACTTTCTTGTTGACAGTAGAGCTTCATACTGTCTCTGGCAGTGTTATGGGTATAGTGAGTTTTGCTAACCATTAACTAGTGCATAGTATGTCTTAATACTAGTATACTAATAGGAAGTATTGGTAGGAGAGAAGAGTGTTTGATGTGCTTTTTTTCCGTCCCTTCCAAGAATATACTCACTAGTAGCCACAAAAATAAACCCATAGAAACAACATGTGGCTGTAAAAACTGAGGAACATTTAATGGGAAGGAAGGATAGGTCAAGAAGAAAGTATTATGACTTTCTGTGATCCTTCCTGAAACATTGTAGAAGTATCAGCAGAGGAGTTTAAGTACCATTTTAATAAGCAGCACTTAAGTGAAGTGTAACAGCATGATTATTTTTAAAACAGATGTTATTAATAGTGAAAACAACAAAACAGTATTTCCCTATTATGCATACAATTTTATTTGCAGAGAAAATTTGTTTATTTTTCGTTAGTTTTTCATAGTTCGCTGTTTTCTTTCTACTTGTGGCCTTAGTGACAGCATGTCCTTAGTCTAAGAACTGCCAGATTTCTTTTTTTTCCTAGAGAAGTATAGACTTCATAATAAAATAAGTTTTTTCTATAGGTAGCATTAGATGCAAGAAAACTTACACTTAACTGTAATAGAAATGAGTAAACTAGTGACTAGTCAAGGACTGATGTACAAGTTTCATATAATGCTATATTTGCTGTTTTTCTAGTGGCCAAATATAAATCTGAGGAACTATAAAGATGAACAGTTGCACAGGTATGTAAAAATTATGTAGCGTTCCTTTGAAACAAATTTGGAAAAAGTGGGTTTTAATATTGCAATAAACTATTCCATGGATACGTCACATTTCTAAAACTTAATCTGTACATAAGCAGTAGAAATGAAAACTCAGATAATTAGGTTGCAATATTCACTCTAAATAAGCAGGTCTTTAAGCTTTAGTGTTTTTTTTTTCCTACGCATAGATGCTTTATGTATCTGTTCCCTTAGTGGGAATCCTATCAACTTTATAAACTTTCTATTTCATTTAAAATCCGAAAGTATTATCTCTTTGGTATTTCAAACATCGGTGTTTGTTGCCACTGCTTGACAACTTGTCTGCAGTTCTTTAGTTATATAGCTACAGTTTTCATCAAAAACCAAGAGGAAATTATTTCTAGTTGCTAATAATGGCAAGGGAAGGATGGGTGATTTGAAACACACACCAAAAAAACCCAACCAAAAAAAACGTTTTGTCTCTTGTTCCTTTCCTGTATTTTTGACGTTAAGCCATTTTTATTACTTCTGTGTGTGTGTCATAATAGCTTTACTAATTAGTTCTTGGATGTCCCTTTTAACACGCGTTTTAGAAATTGGTTGAGTTATTTTGAAGATTAGTTCTGTATTTGTAGGCATGGAAAGATACTTCAAAATGAATTTGAGAAAAAACCTAGAGTTAAAACATATGCTGAAAGACTCACACTGCTCCATTTTGAATTTTCACTAAAACATAATCAGACTACTTCTGTATAGCATTCCCAGCATAAGTTGTGGTTCCTTTGTAATCATAGCCATAATTTAATTTTACATTTGTATTTTTACATTCTTTTTTTTTTTTTCCTAAACATTAATTGCTAATCTGTTCCTTGTGGTAAAGGACTATGTTCCAAATCTGATGGTTTATAAAGTCATTTCTCTACAGCAATATCTTCAGTCCCAGCTGTGACACCCACACCCACCCCTGGTTTCCTGCTGCATTCAAGCATTGTTCAGTGCCTAAATAATTCTAAATAAATTGAGATAATCTAGGATTGAGTTAGGATCAATGAACTGTAGAATTTTACACTTTCTATAGGATTGTAAGTTAAATGCTTTAATGGCTTTAAAATGCTGTTGCTTTTGTTTAATTGTAACTCACTATGCCCTGAATCTCTTTAGTTTTGCTGCTGATCATAAAAAATTTTCAGCCACTTTCATTTTGAAGCATAAATGTATTTGTCTTTCCAAAGGTTGACTTGGTTTTTTTCTTTAATGTTAGTGTTCTTGTGGTGGTTTTACAGCTGTTACAGTGAAATTAGGAGTATTTTTGATCCAGATTCCTTTACTTCATAGAGATAAAGTTAGTGCAATGTGTGTGTACACATGTGCATGTATATATGTACTTATCCCAGCACACATATATACACACACACAAAAAGGTGTGTGCTAATATATATAATATACTTACTTGTAATAACCCAGAATAAAATACATTTATTTTGCCAAGATTTAAAGAAGCCTTTAGATTTCCTTTATAATTGGTCATGTCTTTGGAGTTGAAGATAGTGGCTTGCTCTCGCATTTTTAAACAGTGGCGCAGTGCTTTAGTCAAGTTGTCTTAATGCCTCTCACATCTACCTTCAGACAGAACATTGTGTCATTTTAAAGCACAAACGCATCTTTATATTTCGACAAGGAATTGGCAACGGGAAATTCTTTGCTGAAGATTTATTTCTGCAGTGCAAAACTCGAGCTGTATTGCTCACCATAATTCCAGAAAGTCTGAGTGAGAGTCAGTGTTCACAGTCACTGTTACGCTTCAGAAATGCTGAAGTGAGGTGAATGAAAATACTGTTGTTGAATAAACACAATAATAAACACTATTCCTGGCCAAACACAAAATTGTATTTTTCATAGTAGCCTTTACTGTTAAAGCTGAAGAAAACTCATGTCACGTTATTTTTAGCTCTTTGTAAGTCTAGATAGTGTAGCATTTGAAACTTGTTACAGAATAAATTACAGCAGAATAAATTGTAAGCATGGGAATGAGAAGGAACCTATGTCTTCCAAAGGCATGGGGATTTTATAACTTTTGAAAATTTATTTCTATTATGCTAATTTAATGATAATGTATCTCTTCTATCAGCATAATTTTGTACTATGAGACTGTCATACTGAGGAATAGAAAAGTCTTTTTTACTTTTCACAGGTTTGTAAGGAGATTGCTATATTTTTACAAGCCTAGCAGTAAACTGTATGCCAACCTTGATCTGGACTATGCCAAGGCTAAGCAGCTCACTGTGGTGGGTTGTCAATTTACTGAATTTCTTCTTGAATCAGAAGAGGTAAGAAATTTTCAGCTACAGGACTGGAGCTGTGTGCCACTTAAAGAAAAAACCTTCATTTTAGAAAAGACTTCTGTAAACTTTGGGGGTTAAATATAAAATGATTGGTGTAATTAAGAAATATAACTTAAAATCTTGACTTGTCTGAATGAAACACTGAGGAAGACAGCTATGCTTAAATAGAATTTTTATTAAATGCAACCTAGGGTTTGGAGTTTTTTTAATATGTTTATCCTTTCTTTCTTTACCTCCTTTCCACTTTTGTGCTGAAGACTTATGCCTCAAGCAAGAGGAAAACATCATCGAATAATCCTTTTCCTGGAAAAAATTGAATTGGTCCTTAGATGTCTCTAAATTTTTATATGCCTTGAATCTTTTTCTTTAGTCTGAATTGCATTTGCCAGCCAGCATTTCTGTTTTGTATCTGTATTATGTTTGTACATGTTACGAAACTTTAAATTATGGATTTCTGTAAAGATGAGAGACCCAGTTCTGTTACTTGTAAATGCCATTACTCTTTGGGCTTTTTTAGGACGGACAAGGTTACTTGGAGGAATTGGTTAAAGATATTGTACATTGGCTCAACTCCTCATCAGGAATGAAGCCTGAACGTAGTCTTCAAAACAATGGGTTGCTAAACACCCTTAGCCAGCACTACTTTCTGTTTTTTGGTACTCTCTCTTGTCACCCTCATGGAGTGAAAATGCTTGAAAAATGTAATGTGTTTCAGTGGTGAGTGTTTTTATTCTGTTTGACTTGTGCTTACGAGTATAATACTTATCAAAATTGTCAACTCTGCATGAGGACCATGGTCTGTAAAGATGAAAACTTAAAAGTTATTATGAGTTACTTCCAAGTAAATATTCCCAGTTGTGGGAGCTTTCCATGGGTTTTTTAATTGGTTTGGGGATTTTTTATTTCTTTTTAAGAAGGAGTCTTTTAGTTTGTCATTACTAACAGATATGGGTGATGTGTTTACTTACTTTTACTTACAAAAAGCTTACTTTTTGCTGTCTACCTCTTTCTGATGGAAATCAGATCAGAGAGGTAATATTGTACTGAAAGATAGGAGAGGAAAAAAAAAACCACAAACACCCACCCAAAAAAAACATAACAAACACAGGATCTGCCAAAACGTGACAGATATCTTACTATTTGTGAAATGTAATGATGTATGTTGTACCTAAACTTCAGTCCAATATACTTGAGTGAAGCTGTGAAATTCAAAATTCTGTTCAGGTACAACTAAACTTTTCCTTTGTGAGTAAATTGGTCTACTGGCTAATACCAGTTTACTTTACATGGTAAACTTTAGGTGAAAGTTCAATTTTTTTGAGGTACTCTGTTCTTTTTAATTGTGGTTGTTTTGTTTTTTTTTCATTTATTAGTATAATGCAAGGCTTTTACTGGCTTCACAAAACTTGGTTTACAATAAAATCTATACAATTAACAGGACAAGCTTTATACACAGAATGTTTTACGATGAGGAATTGTTCACACAGCTTTACAAACAATTTTTGAACTCATAATCACTAATTAAAGTATGGTAGCAAAATTTTTACAGAACAGTTATAAAAAGTGTTGATTTGGGGTTTTTCCCCTTCCACTTCAGTGCATTATTTGGTCCCCACTTGACTTTAACAGCTGTAAGAGTTTAAAGTTATTCCATTTCATATGAAGATTTACTTTGTATACCATGTTTGTAGAAATTAAAGCCTAATTCAAAGCTTTTAGGTTTAAATAATTGATTGAGTAAATAAACAGGTCTGAGTGGGTTCAATTAATAATTTTTGTCTTCCTTTCCCTCATCTTTATTCCTCAGTCTTCTTAATCTTTGCTCTTTGAAGAACCAAGACCACTTGTTAAAATTGACTGTTTCTAGTTTGGATTACAGCAGAGATGGTTTAGCAAGAGTCATCCTTTCTAAAATCCTGACAGCAGCTACTGATGTAAGTTCACTTCAACTTATGTTCCATTGTTATTTGCCACTAAATGTTTATTTTGTTATTCAAGCTTATTATTATTTGTATTCTTTAAAGCTGTGAGATTTATTTCTGTATTCAGGGAAATAAAACTCTTACTCCTGTAGCTTTTGAATTTGCTGTTAACTTCACAATATGTTTTGGATTTGTGCTCAAGAAATGAAGTCAATCAAATAGAGGTTCCTCTCATGTATGGGGAAGAAGGGTGGTTAAGGTCTTCAACTGCATAAACCAAGTGTAACATTGTTGTCTAGGTCAACAGACCTCCTAAGTCATTCATGAGGGCAGTATTTGCACAAACAGAGGTGTATTTCTAGCAGTAATAAACAGGTTAACCTTCCAGTGGTAGATACTATTTTGATAATGGTGAGGTTAGTGCAGTGGAACTGAGTAGAAGCTCCTGGAATGGGAGTGTGGTTCAGAAAATAAGCATTGGGATTTGTACTTTTGAATCATAGAAGGTGAGTAGAAATAAAACCCAGAGTTAAGCAGATCTGGGAGGGGAAACTCTTAAACTTTTTAAAAAGAGAGAAGTCCAGTCAGGTGTGTAACATCACAGGCAAGCAAGCGTTGATGTCAGGGAAATGACGGTAAGTGGAAATCTAACTAGGAAAGAACTGTCAATGCTTCAGGGCAAGCTGTTGCTCTGTCACCTGGACAAGACAGAATGTGTTCTAGAGTGGACATGAGGGAATAAGATAGATGCTAGCTTTAAGTGTTTCACTGTATTTTAGAAGAGGAGGGGGAAGGAATGAAATTGAGGATATTTCTCTGAGACTGTCAAACGTGATGATTTTTATGGGTAAAGAGCAGAGTCTGAAAGTAATGAAAATAGTTGGGGTTGAAGGAGTGACTGACTGAAAGCAGAGGGTGAAGTTCCCTACTGAATGATTATTAAGCTGTCTTTCTGTGAAGTGATGACTTCAAATCCATATGTTCTGGGGATACGTGGCCCTGTGTCTTTATTAGAATTCTAAGATCCTGTTAGATGACTGCCAGTTAAGAGCAGTTTAGACTGCGGAGCTTAATTTACCTATTTCTGTTGAGATTTTATGTCAACAATGGCTGTAAAAAAACAAACAAACAAACAAAAAAAAAAAATCACAAAACCCAACAGCTTATAACAGACTTATGAAATATAAAAAAAATTAAATCTTGTTGGTTTACCAGTAGTATAAAGGAATCTTGTACTACTAGGATACTAAAAAAGAATAAACAACCACTGTTTGAACCTCTTAAATAGAGCATAGCTTCCTTCGTGAAACATATGGAACCCTGATGGATGGATGGATGGATGGATGAAACTACTTCAGAGTATTTTCTTTCATGAATTAGTTGACTTGCTTGGAATTCTTAGAAATCAAAGGGAAATTTTTTGTGCGCTTCATCTAAAAGAGGAAAATAACTAATAGAATGGACTCTCTCAACCAGCAGAAACAGGTCCATGTTTGCATCAACCACAGATGATTTCAGACTTTTGATAAAATTTACTTCCGTAGGAAATTCTTTTCCTGTTCTACCAGAGACTGAACTAATGGAATTTTGGAGGGAAAACTTCACTGAGTACTGCTTGACAAAAAGGCAAAACATTGACCTGTCAAAGAATCCTTTGTCAATGTTTTGTGCACACAGTATTGCCAGTATCATCTCTTGGACGAAGTGTTTGTCTTCACTGTTTCTGGTGTTTGTTTCCAAAAGAAGATCAAAATGCGTAAAGCTAATCCAAAAGATAAGAGGGGAATGTCTGTTTTCCCAGATATCTGCAAGTTTGCCACAAGTAAAAACATTCCAGGATTTTGCTTCATCTGAAAAGCCATGCTGGGCTTTGCCCCTCTGATCTGGGAAGTGCGTATGGGTGATCTTGTCTTCAAGCAGGGCCACCAGCTTTGCAGAGCTTTAGGACTATTGCAGTGGCTTGCACCCCAGGTCTGAGATTTGAACATCTTAGCCTGTTGAGTTGTTCCATGTTGCAAAGACCTTTTTTCATATCTTCAGTTACTTAAAACCCTGTTCTGCTGATCTTTACACATTTTTAATTGTTTTTCTTTCTGATGATGGTAGGAAAACTGTTAACTGTGCACAGGGTCCAAGATGTCAACACCCAGTGGATTATTACCTAGTGACAAGGCTGACACATTTTGATCTGTTTACTTTCAGTGGTTTTTGTTGCCATTGAACTTCTATCTAACACTTCCACAGAACTAAGTAGTATTAGCCCTAACATCCCCTCCCTGGGTGGAAGGAACTGGTTCAGAGTCTGGTGTGTGTGTGTAAAGCTGGGATTTTTTTTTCACTGTGGCTCATTGTTTCAAATTTATCTGCAGTAAATTTCATTTGCCACTTTATAATCCTGTCAGAGTTACGAGTTCCTTCTTATTGTTTTCTTATCCAAACAGAAAATAAGAATGGTTCTAATTCTGTACTGGCTCTCCAGAGAGATTAATTCATATTGAGGAATTGAACATTATTATCTTTTGTTCTCTGTATCACATTCAGTGTAGTTGTGGCAGCAACAACATTTCTTTATAGACAGATTTTAACACTTGAACTACATGACACTGAATTCTGCTTTCATATTATTGTGTTATTCTGTAGGCTTAACATCTACATCAGGTTTTGATTTTGGCATAATAGCTCTTGTTCCCATTTTTAATGAATAATGCTGCTAGTCATCTATTCCATGTGCAAGGCAGGCCACATAGCATTTTCTGTGTATTTTTTCTAATAGAAAATGGTGTTAATCAGTTTATGCTGTTTATTCAGAAAGTTTTGAACAGCAGTACAGGAATCAACAGGATAGATACTTAATTCTGCTCTAATTTGGAGAATTTCGTAATAGTAAGTCAAGTGTTTGGAACTTGTCTTATTACAGAAAATAACATTTTTCTATTTAGATGGCTTTCTGAGAAGCTTTGAAGAACAGATGCTTTTGAGAAACAGTTTAAAATTATTAAAATAAATTCCTGAGAGGTCCTATTACCTGCTTGTTAAAGGTTTTGGCAAAACATTGCACGCTTGAAACTATATGCAATTTACAAGCCATTTAAAAGATATTTTCCCTGTTAATCTTGATGACTGTGTGTGGTGCTGTCACAGTGAATGACTGGTAAGGGCTTTCCAAGAATACTTGCAGTGACCAGATTACTTGTGATCTCAGACTCCAGCTCCCTACTTGAAAGATAGAAATAACTCTCTGATAGACTGTATTTCCAATACACAAGGCATGCATCACAGCCAATACCTGTAAAATATGGTAATTGAAATTTTTAATTTTTTTAAGTGATTAATGATCATGAACTGCATTAGCTATTTTTCTTCCATTAAAGAGGGCATTTGCTTTACTTTTGCAGAGCTGCAGGTTGTATGCAACAAAACACTTAAGAGTATTACTGAGAGCAAATGTAGAGTTCTTCAGCAACTGGGGGATTGAGTTACTGGTGACCCAGTTACATGATAAAAATAAAACTATCTCTTCTGAGGCACTTGATATTCTGGATGAGGCATGTGAAGACAAGGTGAGCATCCTTTCCCTTTTCAGCCTTTTTGGTGTGCTACTTTAAGTTATTCCCCACCTTCTCCCCCAGTAGCAAAGTAAAAGTATGCAACAGGCTACTGATGATTACCTTTCTTGATTGTCATTAATGGATATCATAATAGTTTATAGAGTCACTTCTGAAAATACTGGAGTATTAATGACAAACAATGTAAAATTCTGGATTAGGCCTACTTTTAAATACAATTTCAGACCAATACAGCTATTTTGATCATTATTTTTGTCAAGTAATGCATATTTAATGACAGAAGCTAAAGTGGGCAATATTAGGATGAGATTAGTGCTGTTTGATACTTCATTTTGTGAAAAACATCCTGCTTCATTGCTGGCAGACTGGTTGCAATTATATGGTGCTCAGATACTCCTTATGCATTTTTAATTATTTTAGGCCAATCTCCATGCCCTTATCCAAATGAAACCAGCTCTTTCTCATCTTGGAGACAAAGGTTTACTTCTGCTCCTAAGGTAAATGTTGAATGTGCTGTGTTTGACTTTACACTCTGGAAACAAACAAGTGTTTGTTTTTATTCAAGTTAAGCAATTTGTTTTAAGAGGAGTACTAACTATCTGATGTTACATTACAGATTTCTGTCCATCCCAAAGGGGTTCTCATATCTAAATGAAAGAGGTTATGTAACAAAACAAATGGAAAAGTGGCAAAAGGTAATGTTAAGAATAAAAAGTGTGCTTGATATTAGGAGGAGGAAGGGTGTGTCTATGCAGGTTTAGAAGGCTGAATATTCTTTAAAAATACTGCATATTCACAGGCATGTATTGCAGGTGCCGATGCATTTATTGCCTCAGTGACTTCTGATTTTCTGAAAAGGTGATCAGGAGCTTACAGTTTCATAGCTCCTCTGTGTATGCATGCTTTTGATTTACCCAGGCCTTTTATATAATTTTGATATTTCAGGAACTATATCAGGAGTGTAGTGACTTTCTGAAATAAGTGGTTGTGTAAGGTCATATCTAAAGAGTATGTAAAGGAATACTATATTTCAAGATACCGGTTACCTCTGGTTGTTACTAATTAAGGTTTAATCTAGAGCTCATGAAGATAGAATTATCTTACACTGTTAGGAAGTGAATAGGAATGAAAGACCAATAAGAAAAATGCATCGTTGTCACAACTAGAATAAAACTTCTCATAGTTTATTTTGTTGTTTATTTTTGTCAGAATTGCATATAAGTGCTTGATCTTATTCCTGTTGGCAGGTTATATTACTAATTTATAAGCTGTTACTTCACAAAGAATACTGAAATGCATGGAGGTCTGTTGAGGTTACTTAAAATCAGATGCCAAGTATTTCCTTTTTTTTTAACAAAATTGCTGAAACAGTTATGGAATCAATTGTTGACTCTGCAAACCTTGTATGCATGATGGGCAGTAATTTTGGTGAGCTCCACCTTAAGATTGTAAAAAAATTCAGCTTTCTTTAAGGAGTACTTTAATTATTCTTTCCTTATTAAAATGCTGTACAATAAAACCATAAACCACTAAATGTATTGTGTCAGCCTTTGTCTTTCTTCTTTTAGGAATACAACTTAAAGTATGTTGAATTGATTGAAGAACAACTTAATGAAGCACTTACAACATACCGCAAACCTGTTGATGGTGATAACTATGTTCGNGTTACTGTACTGAAAAATTGGTCAGGCACCAGAACAGCCTGTCCGGGGAGGTCATAGAGTCTCCATCCCTGGAATTTAAGAAAAATGTAGATGTGGCACCTCAGGGCATGCTCTAGTGGCCAGGATTGTAGGGTCTTTTGTGTGTGTATGGTTGGACTCTGATCTCNTTGAATTGATTGAAGAACAACTTAATGAAGCACTTACAACATACCGCAAACCTGTTGATGGTGATAACTATGTTCGTCGGAGCAACCAAAGGTAAATTTGTGAAAAGGCATCCTTGGGCATAAACTGGTGGGGCTGATCAAGAGAGCTTTGAATTAGAATCATTAGGGGAAGGGGATACTGACAGGATTGCAGTTAGGTAAGCCAGGGCTTGGCATGGTGTCACCAAAGGGTAGCAGTGTTAGTGGGAATAGTTACACAGGCTGAGGAGGAGACCTCATTGCCCTCTACCTGAAAGGAGACTGTAGAGAGGTTGGTGCTGGCTTCTTCTCCCAAGTGAATAATGACAGGACCAGAGGTAATGGCCTGAAATTGGGGCAGGGGAGGTTTAGATTAGATATTAGGAGGAGTTACTGTACTGAAAAATTGGTCAGGCACCAGAACAGCCTGTCCGGGGAGGTCATAGAGTCTCCATCCCTGGAATTTAAGAAAAATGTAGATGTGGCACCTCAGGGCATGCTCTAGTGGCCAGGATTGTAGGGTCTTTTGTGTGTGTATGGTTGGACTCTGATCTCGGAAGACCTTTAACAATGGCAATTCTATAATTCTGCTTCTGGGAGCATGGAGGGCTCAGGAGCATATCGGAGATGCTTGTATACCAGTGCATCCAGTATGAGAAACAAACAGGATGAACTGGGACTGTTGGTCAGCTCCCAGAGCTACAGTATTAGTGAGATCTGGTGTAATGAGTCTGTGATTGGAGTGCTGGGATGGAGGGCTACAGGCCGTTCAGGAGGCATAGGCAGGGGAGCTGTGGTGAAGGTGTCATTCTGTGGGTAAGGGATTGTACAACCCTTACAGTTGGTGGTGATGTGTGGGTGAGAGCCTCTCGGTAAGAGTTAGGGGAATGAGAAACAGAGGAGATGATGTACTGGATGTCTTCCACCAATCACTCAGCCAGGGTGTTAACACTGATGAGTTACTCTATAGGCAATTAGGAGAAGTTTCTGGATTGGAAGATTTCATCTTCCCAGACATTGACTGGTAATACCATACTGCAATGATGAGCAGGTCTTGTAAATTCTTGAAGTTTGCAGGTGATAACTTCTTGTCACAAGTATTCAGTGAGCCAACCTAGGAAAGATGGCCTTGTAGACTTGCTATTTGTGAATATAGAAGAATGCATGGGGGACGTCATGGTAGGTGGCTGTTGTGGCCACATAGGCCATAAAATGGTTGAGGTTAAAATTTTCAGTATAATGAGAAAAAATGCCCAGCAGAGTTGCTGCCCTGGAATTCAGGAGAGCAGACTTTGAGCTGTTCAGCAGAATACCCTGAGAATTGGTTTCTGAGGGCTTAAGAGTCTAGGAGTGTTTGTTTTTAAGAAATAACTTTAAAAAGCACAGGAGCAGGCAATCCCATTGTGTCATAAGCTAAGCAAATGAGATAGAAGACCAGATGAGTACTGTTGAAAGAACAATTCAGTCAGCCGACACAGTCAGAGTGGGATGACAAAGGGAAAGTTTCCTATTTAACCAATGTGGTTATTCTTGTATGACATTGAGACCAGCCTTGAGCAACCTGGTCTAATGGGAAGTGTCCCTGCCCATGGCAGGGAGGGTTGGAACTAGATGATCTTCCAACCCAAGATGATCTTTGGGATCTTCCAACCCAAACCATTCTGTGATTCTATGATAAGGCCACTTATCTAGTGGATGAATTGGAAGGTGGTGGATGTAGTTTTTCTGGATTTCAGTGTGTTTTTTTCACAGAATCATGGAATTGTCAAAGTTGGAAGGGTCCTCTAGAAATCTTCTAGTACAAATCCCTTGCTGAAACAGGATTGCCTAGAGCACATTTCTCAGGATGGCATCTGTGCTGTTCCTCACAATATCCTTCCTGAAAAGCTGTCCAGCAGGTGCGCTGCGTGAAGAACTAGACAGGGCTGAAAGAGTTGTAAGTTAATGGAGCTGCACATGGCTCGCAGCTGTTCACCAGTGGTGTTCCTTGGGGACCAAGTCTAGGTCCAGTTCTGTTCAGTACATCAATCATCTTGATGCAGGAGTTGAACGCACCATTAACAAGTTTGCTAGTGATACCACACTGGGAATCGCTGTTGACTCTTGAGGGACAGGAGGCCATGTGGAGGGACCTAGAGAGGTTGGAGCATTGGACAGTGATTAATGGAATGAAACTTAACAAGTCCAAATACTGGATTCCTCACCTGGGAGAGAGTAATGCCACGTACAAGTGTAAACTGGGAGAGGAGCAGCTGGAGAGGAGCTCCTCAGAAGGGGTGCTGTGGGTGCTGGTGGGCAGTAGGTTCACATAAGTCAGCCATGAGCCCTGGCAGCCAAGAGGACAAGCTGCACTCTAGGGTGGATCAAGCACAGCACAACCAGCCGGTCAGAACAGGGGTCTGTCCCACTGTGTTCAGCATTGGTGTGGCCTCGCCTTGAACACTGTGTGTAGTTCTGGGGCCACTGTTTCAGAAGGACATGAAGGGATTTGAATGCAACCAGAGGAGGGTAACAAAGCTGGTGAGAGGGCTGAAAGGCATGTCCTGTGAGAATCAGCAGAGGACTTTGGGCTTGTCTAGTTTTGACAGAAGGAGGCTTGAGGGGTCATTGCTCTCTGCAATTTCCTGAAAAGGGGACATGGAGAGGGAGGTACCGAGCTATTTTCCCTGGTACGCAGTGACAAGATATGTGGGACTCATTCAAAGCTACATCAGGGGACGTTTAGAATGGAAGTGAGGAAACATTTCTTTGAGAGCA
This sequence comes from Pedionomus torquatus, assembly GCA_013398155.1. NCBI lineage: Eukaryota > Metazoa > Chordata > Aves > Charadriiformes > Pedionomidae > Pedionomus > Pedionomus torquatus. The sequence continues at coordinate 34,979 of VZRU01007752.1, forward strand.
GGATCACACTTGGAACAGGCTTCCTAGAGAGGTTGATGCCCCAAGCCTGTCAGTGTTTCAGAGGCATTTGGAAAATGGCCTTAATAACATACTGTAACTTCTGGTGAGTTCTGAAGTGGTCAGGCAGTTGAACTAGATGATCGTTGTTAGGTCCCTTCCTACCTGAAATATTCTAGTCTAATGTGAATTCTCCAAAAGAATATTCTTTGCCTGAAAAAATTTTAGAGTAACTCATTTTATCGCACTGCAGCATAACTTATTTTTAAAGACTCAGAATTGCTGGGAAAGTATATGATTTCTCTTTCTTGCCAGATTACAGCGACCACACGTCTACCTGCCGATTCACCTTTATGGCCAACTGGTGCACCATAAAACAGGCTGCCATTTATTGGAGTCTCAGGTGAGGATACTAGCTATTAATAATTTGAAATAAATTTAAAGACTACTGTAATCGTTTTCAAATTTGTTTTAAAGAAATTACATTTAAACAGTCATTGCAAAATAATTTAATTCTTAAAAAAGTCTTAAGTTACATGGGGTGAAAAACTTGTAGAGACAGGCTTTGCCATCTAGTCTCATGTAAAGTTCTTTCGTGGCACTGAAATGCCTGAGAAATACCTGGCGACATTTTTCATAAAATGGCTAGCAAAATCTTAGAATCAAAATCAACTCACAGGTAGAAGTAATTTTTCAGCCTGTGTGAGTGAATTGTATATTGACAAGTGGAACTGCCTATCCTTTTATGCATACAAAAATGAGGGGTTAAAATCTTCTTTCTAACATCCTGAAAAGCTAAGACAACAAACCTTAGGCCAGTTAATAGTTGCTAAATGAATTAACTTTTAATGTGTGTTTGCACGATGTTGTAATGAATTGAACATGATATTTGAAGGGTTCAAGACACAGTTTATAAATTGTGGTGTGTTAATCTGGTTAATTTGTTATCATAAAATCTGAATTAACTTGATGTAATCTGTGCATCACCATTGCTCTTAATTCATGCTTATTATTCCATATAAACTACTGTTAATTTTAGCATGCATACTTTAAATTAGTGCTTTACCTTTTATTAAAAATGCAAGAGAAGCTGTTTGAAGGAGGTCTCCTCTTCATTTTCAGCTAAGGTTTTCTTTTTTTCTTCTGTTTTTCTCCCTCAGAGTATCGTTACAGATCTAAGTTACACTGTTCGTTCTCCAATGCTGGATAAGTGGGAAGGAATTAAGCAGCTGAAAGCAGCCCTTTGGGCTTTGGTTAGTAATAGATTTACAAATATTTTGCAGTTGTTTCAGTTCTGTTGTGACTTTTGATTCTGAAATAACTATGTAAAATCCCATAAAATCATTAATTAGGGTTTTTGTTATAAAATGTGTATGACTTTTCCAGGTTGGGCTCCTGTACCTTAACTGGACTTTAAGTTGCAGATGGTTCACTGCACCTTTTTTGTTCTGAGTTCTTTAACAGTCACTTTGTCTTGTTTCTTTTTTAACAAATAAAAATAATGTCTTGTCATGTGTAGCAACAGTATTAGTATGGAACCAGTAGTTACAGGTTGCTGTGGTCTGATTCTAATGTACTTATTGTAGTGGTCCAAAATGCAGTGTTTCTGGAAGAAAGCTGGCTACCACTGTTGATGTGTGGGAATATATGTTTACAACACCCCTGGTATTTGGGATAGGCAAAAACCTAGTGTCTGTGCCTATCCAAGATAGACTTCTAAACTTGCTTTGCCATCTCAAGTGTTTGCTGTGGGGTTTTTTTGTTTGTTTGCTTTGTTGTTTTTTTTTTTTTACTTCCTTGAAGTTTATTTTGGATCATTTGTCCAAGGTGACTATTACTGGAAGATATTGTAGGTGTGTAACAAGATGCCTGTGTAAAAGGAATGTAAATTGAGTAAACTGAGATTGTACTGCTGGCTGTATTAGAAATGATACAATGAGGAATAGTACATGGTAGTTAACTGTGAGTGGTTGTACGTATTTTATATATTACACGTAGTTTGCCAAGAATTTTGGGTTTCTACAACTAGAAAATGCCAAAAAGGATGCTCAAATTTCTAATTTCTTTGAGAAAATGTGCCTTGAGACTGTGCTACTAACAAACAAAAATGTCAAAAGCTTTACAGTGTTAGTGCTGCAGATTGCATCAAAATCAAAACTTAACTTACTGAACAAACTTTCATTCCAGGGCAATATTGGATCATCGAATTGGGGTCTTAACTTGCTTCAAGAGGAGAATGTAATTCCTGATATAATGGCCCTTGCTCAACATTGTGAGGTTCTCTCTGTTAGAGGGTACGTGTATCTGATTTATACATAAAATTTACAGGTGGTAGTTTACAAATTTTCAAATAGTCTGACCTGACCTAATTCGCAGGAATATAATTTTACACTTGGAAGTCAGTTGTTAAAGGTCATTGATGACTGAGTATCAGTTCCAGTCCTGTAGAATCGCAGAATTGCATAGGAAGCCTGAGAGAACGTGCAGTAAGCAAATGAAACCTGTGAAAAAAGATACATACTAATTTTCTCCTTTTTTAAAAGACAATTAAAATATTTGCTACTTATATCTCTGGAATCAATTTATTATTCCATAATTTTTATTCATATACTTTCTTTTAAAAGAAAAAGTATAGAAAAATGTCTTTAAAAGTGTAGACAGTCTTTTGCATAACATTGCTACCGTGTTAATATTTGTTCCTTTTTTTTTCTGTGAAAAAGTAATTTTCTACTCTTTAATCAGGTTCATGTAATATTTTTTTATTATTTTTGAATAGCGTATCTCAGATATTTTAGTGCATTTCTTAGCTTCCATTGATTTACACACAAAAATTAACAAAAAGCTACTTGGTAGTTTTGTGAAATTTCAGCTGAATTATTTTGAAACTGTTTCCTTTCAAAAGATAAATAAGTTTAGTTAAATTAGATGCTATTATTGTTGCTCTTTTTTTCTATATATACATTAAATACAGAACCTGTGTCTACGCGCTTGGTCTAATAGCAAAAACTAAACAAGGATGTGACATTTTGAAGCATCACAACTGGGATGCAGTGAGACACAGTCGTAGACAGCCTTGGCCAGTGGTACCTGATGACATGGAGCAGCTCTGCAATGAACTTTCTTCTATACCAAGCACTCTTAGCTTGAACTCTGAGTCCACTAGTTCTAGGCATAACAGTGAGAGTGAATCTGCTCCTTCAAGTAAGTAACAACAGCAAAACAAAGGGGGAAAAAAAACCAAACCCACCACAAAACAGCATTTTGGTGTTCTTACCAACCTTTTGGCACGATGAGGTTCAGACAAATGGTGTAAAGGTGCAAGAAAGAAGAATGCAGGCGAGGGGGCAGTTATATGTGTTCAGAGAGATGTAGGCAAGTGGGGAACAGTGTCTGAGGCTTTCATTTGGTACAGAAGTAAGAAATTTTAACAGCGAGGTAAATTACTAGGTTTTATGTCAAGTCATAGCAGCTCGTTGTAATACCCTGCAGAAATCTCCATGCTTACTTATAGAGGTACATTTATTCGTACTCAAGGGCCTACTCTAGAACATAAATATGTGTATTCTTTGTGTCTATACGCACACACAGATTATTGCTGTATTTAAAGTTTTGTGTATTTTGAGTATCTAATACATTTTCATTTAGCTAAGAATATTTGAATTTAAATCCAGAAGTACACCATATTTAGATACCTTTAAAGAAGTGCATCAGTTGTAATCTTCATAGCTAGAAGTTTGCATTGAAGTAAGATAGGGGCTTTTCTTTTGAAGCTCAAGTACTCCTCAAGATAACTTACATATTAAGTTCTGCAGAAGAAATGTTGAATTAAAATTGTAGTAAATCACATAGTTTCCCATTTTGACACCTATAGAATTACTTACATTTTTGCAACGTAGTTTATACTTTGAAGAAATGTCCACTTTCAGTGACAAAGTTTCATATTATTTCAGGTATGTTCATCATGGAGGATGACCGTTTTGGTAGTACTTCCACCAGTACCTTCTTCCTAGATATTACTGAAGATGCGGAACAAATATTTTACGACAGACCTGGACCTTCAAAGGACAAGGACCGTAGTCCTTTTCCTTTTTTCGCTTCTAGTAAACTTGTGAGAAATCGCATCCTAAACTCTCTTACTCTACCTAATAAAAAACACAGAAGTAGCAGTGATTCAAAAGGAGGAAAGTTGACATCATCTGACAGTAAATCAGGCCTGAGGCGAAATCGTACAGTAACAGAACCTTCTAGTAACATAGACTTTCCTTCTGGGGAAGAATTCAACCCTGTTTTCAGAGTTCCTAAAATCCAGACTTTACGATTAGAAACTTCTTTTGTTGGAAGTAAGCACGTGGAAGATACTGATAGTACACCAAGTATTGGGGAAAATGATCTGAAGCTGCCAAAAGGTCTTGGAAATGAAATTCACCGGGAAAACACAAGCAGAGAAAGGCTAATCGGAGATGGTACTACACAAACACATTTCAAGAGTCGTAGCTTAAGTTTTAATACAGACACCACAACAAGTGGCATAAGCTCAATGAGCTCTAGCCCTTCAAGGGAGACTGTAGGTGTGGACACTACAAATGTAGATACTGACTGTGGAAGTTTAAGTACGGTAGTAAGCACAAAAACAGTTAAACCAAGTCACTGTTCAACACCACAGTCTAACCACTTGCCTCTCTCCAAATCCAACTCAGTGTCACTGGTACCTCCAGGGTCTTCTCACACGCTTCCTCGGAGAGCCCAGTCTCTTAAAGCTCCTTCTCTTGCTACAATAAAAAGTCTTGCTGACTATAACTTTAGCTACACAAGTTCTCGAGATGCCTTTGGCTATGCTACACTAAAACGCTTACAACAGCAGAGGATGCATCCTTCACTGTCTCACTCAGAAGCCCTGGCATCTCCAGCAAAGGACGTGCTCTTTACTGACACTATTACCATGAAGTCTGGCAGCCTGGATTCTCGGCTCACCCCAAGCCGGTAAGGGAGTACCATATGCTCATTTGTTACTTCAAAGCTGTAAGAACGATTAAGTAAGAAAAGTATCTTTCTAATATGTTTTACAATTTCAAAGTGATGATTGTTGCAGGATTTTTCATAACTTCACTGAAAGCAGTATTGATATTAGGAGAAGAGTGAGAATGTAATGGAATGAGAATTCTTAACTGTGTAAGTGCTGTCAGAGAGGCCTGGCTTTGACAGCTGTGCTTATCCCCTTAAATGCTGTTAGTGACAAAGGAAAATGATTATTTTTATCATATTTGCTTCCTGCTTAACTTTTTTAATATTTAAATGCAGTTACACTGTTAACATTCCTAAAGCTGCAGTAACACGGAATTGCCCATGTAGTCAGGGCTGTATTTCAGAAGAGAATTTTCATGATGTGATTTGGTGAGGTTTTAGGACAGGGGCTCCTGCCAATATGCTATATTTGTGTTCACTGTAGCATTGAGGCCAGTGATGAGTTACTGGTACTGCTGGCAGCAGTCAGTTCGGCTGCTTATCTATAACAGAGGAAAGATTTTCCTGATAGTGTTTATTTTTAGACGGCAGTGTCACCTCTTTATTTTTCAGTAATATTAGATGTTCTAAAGACTAATTGGTTTGTTACATAAGAACCTAGCTCATGACATTGACACTGTTCCCAGCAGCTACCGTGAAGGCTTAACAACTTTCTCTTAAAAGCTTTTTTACCAATTTTTTCCTTTTAGCTAGTGCATTACATTTTCACACTATTGTTGAAAGTGAAAAGACACCTATCTCTGTTATTACCTAAACATCCCCTGTCAGATAAGAGAAAGGGGAGAAGCTGCCAGTACACTAGTCAGCTTCTTACAGCATAGAACAGCAAATACCCAGTCCCTGACCTGCACTCCATGTACCCAGTAAGAGTGTATGTACTGCCTGGGTATTGTGCGTTTTTGTCCTGACTACAAGCAGCATTCATTTGTGGGTGTATTTGTGTGATTCTGCAAATGTGCCATAAAAGGTAAGTTTTGTCCCCTTGTTCATTTAAGTTAGAACTAAACTGGTTGTGCTGATTAAATCAAGGTGATTCAGTAGTTAAGCTGTGCTATCCCGTGAAACAGAAGTGCTGGTGCTGTTCCTTGCTCTGTCACTGGCTTCCGATGCAGGAAGAAATCGGAGTCATTTCAGTGGCAGTACAGGTTCTGTTGTGGCTGTAGTAATGTTGTACCATTCCTTGCAGTCATGTCCTTGATAGGCAAAGCAGCCTTGCTGCAGTGGACTTTCATCCTGAGGCTGTGGGTGCAGTGTGATGTTAACACTCAGTATCCCCGGTGCTTAGCTCTTTGCCATCTCTTATGTCAGCAATTAGGCTCAGTGATGCGAGCTGACCTGTTTGACTTGGAGCCGAAGTGGCCAGAGTGCTCGTGTCTCTGAGAAGGTTAAAAAATTGGGGTTGGACATACTAAAGAGATTTTCACATTGTGTTGGTTGCTAATATAATTGATTGGAAAGACTGTGATATAACTACTATATATGTTTTTTTCTTACTGGTTGCAGCTGAATGTCTACACTAAGTAGCTGCGGTCCTTTTAATTTCAGAGTATGTTACTACTTCCAGCTAAATCTTGTCTTTAACTGCTCTTTGATCAGTAAATACGAAATAAATACTCTGTCCTTTTTGTCTGCCAAGGCTACTTTTCTATCAGCCTTCAGAAGAATTTCTTTGATTGGTAAATTCATGTGTTCATAGCAACTAGCAGCTGTAAACTTAATTTTGTGATGTTTCTAGATGTTCTTTTTGTTCAACAGGTTGAAAAGCTTATTTCTTTGCATAAATTGTTATGCGAGGCTAATTTTCTACCTCTGTATTTAAAGACTAACCAGGCATATTAATGTGCATGTCTCAAATCCTGATCGTGGCTCCTACCCTCTCACCTGCGGATATGCATACATGAAAACTTACCAGTATTTATCACTACTAGTGATGTATCCGTTAGCTTATCCAGAAAAAGCAGGGACAAACATTTAGGAATAATACTTCAGTTCTAATTTTATCTTGAGAGTAATTGTAGAATGCTTTATTATGTAATAACTAATGCAGTCAGTAACTGTTGGGGATTTAGAATCATAGAATAACTTAGGCTGGAAAAGCTAATTTTAAAATTGAGTCCAACAGTTAACTAAATACCGCCAAGTCCACTACTGAACAATTTCCCTCAGCACTACGTCTGCCAGTCTTTTAATTATCTCCAGGCATGATGACTCCACCTCTTCCCTGGGCAACCTGCTCCAATGTTTGATAGCCCTTTCAGTGGAGAAATTTTCCCTAATCTTCAATCTAAACCTCCCCAGAATGAGAAGTTTACCAAGATTGTGACTTACTGTTTCAATGTTACAGGTTCATGAAAGCTTTAAGTTATGCTTCATTAGATAAAGAAGACTTACTAAGTCCTATTAACCAAAATACACTTCAACGTTCCTCTTCTGTTCGCTCCATGGTTTCTAATGCTACATATGGTAGCTCTGATGATTACATTGGCCTCGCTCTCCCAGTGGATATCAATGAAATATTTCAGGTATGTATGTAATAACTTAATGGGTTCATTTGCATTTTCATACTGAAAGATAGTCAACTGTTGCATTTCAATCAGAATACATTCGACCTACAGACACAAGGAAAAATGGATGTAGTACTTTCAAGGAACACATTTAGGAAAACAAGAGTTTTTGTAACCTTGTTTACAGAGAAGTATATTTTCTGTTTTGTATTATTAGGCAAATAATGATGCAGGGAGGTTAGAAGAGTGATAAGCTGGTCGCGTAAATATGCTGTCATGAGATTTCTAGTTCGCAACTAGCTTTTATGCTAAAATTAGCATAGTCTGTGGACATTTGTTCATACCTCTTTAGCAAACCTCTTTAGTGAACCTAGTTGATAGGTTCACTGCTCAACCGTAAATTATGTGCATATAACATAGTTAATTTCTTGCTACCATGATCTTGATTAAAGATTACATTATTTGTGTATATATATCATCATAGCATTAAATTACATCGTCTTTGTTTAACCTCACAGAGGTGTATAGATATTTTAAGTTAAAACAGGTTTAAGTGTTTTATCAATTGCCTTCCTCTTTCTACTTCATTAAAACACGTTCCTCTCTAAGATACTGATACATCACAGAGTTTACTATTCTATTACTTAATTATCAAAAACAGGGCATTATCTACACCAAAGGTAAATCAGTGGCTTCCTTGTCTTTAGTTTACCTAGTCTTTGCCTTTCAAACCTAAATTGCTTTCTTGCTAATCTCAAAAAATTACTGAAGCTGAAGAACAGGCAAGATTTTTCCATCATACCTGCTTCTTTTGCCCTTTATGAAATGACTACTTTTTCTTTTTCCTTCAGAGATTTTTTGCTCTATTTATGTTACCTCACTTCTTCTCTCCTGACTCTTTTTGTAGAGTTTAGATGCATCTTGACACTACATCTTAAAGGCAACATTTTAGATGTCCTGGCTGTTTTTGTATTGCTGTTCCGAGATCTCCAGTGATGTAGCGTGATTGGGGACAGATAGATAATTAATAACTTCTTCCAAGTCACTGGTTTCCTTACAGCCTGTCACTACTGTATATTAACATTTACTGACTGTTCATGAGCCTTGCTTAAGAAACGTTCATTCATGAATGTATGCTTTTCTCATCAGCTTTTCTTTAGTTCTCAGGACGCCATTTCTGATTTCTTCCTCTAATTGGATATTTTTCCTAAAGTAAAAAATGGACACTTGATTTCCTTGTAAAATCTATCTTTCCTTTGTATATGATATCACCTATGCTAATTTTAATTTTCACTTGAATATTCCAGGTGAAGGAAACTCCGTATTTCCAGAAGAAGACAGCACCTCCATTTGATGACCGTGGAGCTAGGGTCTTTGTACCAGATGCAGGAGGTGATGCTTTCATTCCTCTCCTGTGCCTTTCTGTTGTTGTTTATTTGTATGTTGGGGGCAGGGTGGGGTGGGGTGCTCTTGGTTTAGTTGCTTTTTTTTTGGTACAGAAAAAGCTATCTCTAGCTGGTCAGTTTTGAGAACTGTGTTCTGGATTCAGGGTAGCAGGCCTTTAATTCCCTGTTTTATTTAGTTTGAGATGGTGTTGTTGCTTCAGAACAACATAAGTGTGGTCCTAAATAAGTGGTAGTTTCCTTTTGTGGTGTTAATGTAGTATAAAGTTGATTTCCCCGAAAGTGTTTTTGCAGTTGCTGTGTAAATAATTCCTGTTGAAAATTCTATTAGTTAATATTTTCCACCCAGGGAAGAGCATGTCGCTAAAGTGTCTTTGGCTTATGCATTTCTGACTTGAATTTATTCCTATTTCAGGCACTAAGTCATAGGAGGTTTTCTAAATTGTGTTTGTGTTCTTTGGTGTGTGTGACATTTAAACATCTGGTCTGTTGTTGTACTAATGTTGTTTAATAGTATGAAAATTTATAACCTATTAGTGTTACATGGGTATTACTGCTACTAAAGTTGATTTAATATTTAATAATGTCTATCTATCCTCTTAGAATATGTGTGTTTAGAGTGAGTTCTGTCTTTTGCAATGTTTTGTTGTATATAAGCTGGGACTAAAATATGTCTGTTTCCCAAATACTAACAACCCTGGGAGCTTAACCACTCAGGATTCTAGATCTCCACACACAACACCTTCCCAGCCTTAAAAAGGGAAATCTAGTTGCGATAGTGTTGGTTGCTTTGTTTTGTTTTGTTGTGTTTTTTTTTTTTCTGATGTCCTAATTGCTTACCTACAGGTCTTCCATCGGGTACAAGTGATGTTGTCAAAAGCCCTTTTCAGATGCTCCGGCAGCAGATCAGTCTCACAGAAATAATGAATACCAACCATTCAGATGCCTCTCAGTTTTTAGAAAATACAGAGGATACAGGGCTACAGGAGCACACAGATGAGAACTGCCTTTACTGTGTCTGCATTCAAGTACTGGGTTATCAGCCTAACAACAAAGTCAGCTCCTCTTATAGTCGTGCAGGTTAGTTTTCCTTGAGGGGAAGCATGATAAAACTGAATGAAAACAGTGAGTTGTGTTCATCTTTAAAATTGATTGATCTGTAAGGCTGTTTTCCTTACTGAATATTGACCTTTTAATTCATTCTCCTTAATGAGCTCACTGTGCAACCAGTGGTATTTCTATGGTTGTTTTTATCTTTTTTGATTTCTGGTGGTGGTAGATGACTACATGCCTGCATGGTTTTTTTTCAATGCTTCTAAGATCTTATCAAAATACAACATTTGAAACCTTATTTAGCACTTAAAATCCATGTCCTGAAAAAGGACAATTTGCTGTCAAACTAATTAAAATCTGACTTCAAAGCAAGTGTGCCATAAAACAGAACTAAGGATATTTGTGGAGTCTGAAATTGAGCTGTAATTTCTGGTATTTAGTCATCTTTCTTCATATTTTAAAATTCAGATCAGATTCAGAATTATTTTTCCTGACCTCAACTCCAGAGCTTTCAGTCGCATGCCTTTTTGTGATGTCTGTAACAAAGAGATAATCCAATAATGGATGCTTAGTAGGAATCCTCACTTGTTTTATACTAGTGTTACGCATTCAGGTGTTAACACACAAAGAGTACTGCTGGCAAAGGGGGATGATGTACAAAACACGAGGAATGGCCAAGAGAGCTGACTTCGAGCTTGAGTTCGGTATTGAGAAGGAATGGCAAAAAAGCCCAACCCAGTTGTAGTCTTCAAATGTCATGAAGATGTTACAGGTGTGGCAGAGACAGGCTCTTGTTGGACACACACAGCCAAGGGACAGGAGGCCACCAACATGCGCTGTAGGAATAGAAGTTCTAGGTGACCGTAAGGGATAGCTCTCTGCCGTGTAATCTCACCTCGTTACCTCGTTTTGAGGTGAACGCTTCTCTGAGTGAGGGGCTGAACTAGATAATCTTCAAAAGTCCCTTCAGACCAGTGATTTTCTGTGGGTCTATTAACTGTACAACCATGAAGAAGTTGGATTTTATACTCTCTTT
>VZRU01007757.1:14535-25296 GCA_013398155.1 Pedionomus torquatus
GCCTCTCTTTCAGGCTTTCAGGACCTCAAGACAAAGGCATTACTGATTTAACATAGAATTGCAATATTAGGCTCCCTTCAGTGTATGCAGAACAATGTAAGTAGTACAGACCAACAAACCACAATTAAATATTACATTAAAATATATATTTTATTATTATATAGATCATTTCAAAGCAAATATAATAGGGCTGGAAGGAAGAAAATATGTTAAGCAAAGACAAACCATGCACTTTGAGAAGATAATATACTATACAATTTCTTCTTTTCTTTTTTTTTTTTTTTAAAGTTTTTTTGGTGAGCAAGAGTGCAAAATAGTAGTAAGAAGAAGAATGGACCATCAGCACCTCCTAAGTCTCACTGATTTCATCAGGACAAGTGCTATAATAAACACTACAGGCATTCAGAGTACAAAGCTTCCATTTTTAAATCAAGCACTTACTGTCCATCTTACCATGGCTGGAAAATACTGAAAAATTGCGTGCCTTGATCAGATACTTTAGATAAAAGCAGTAAGAATAATTTTAAAATATATTTATGCATAGCTAAAGATTACAGTAATTCTCTTGAATAGTGGTTTGGAAGGAAAATGATTCTTCAGCTAAAACCACGTGACCTGAAAAAATGACAGAATCATCACTACTTTTTAACTTTCCCTGTTCATGAAAATATTCACAGACTGAATTCTGAATAATTGAGGACCTTTTTCATGTTCAGCAGGAAAATTCAGTTTTTCCAAAAAAACCTTTTTAGGCTTTGAACAAGATAACATTCACAGACAGAATTTTCAGAGTGTATTTTCCATAGAGTACACTCAATGGTTATTTTCTGTAGTATTTTTAATAAAAGACAGTTTTCCAGAATGGGAAACAGTATGCTGATGTGTCTGTGTAGGGAATACGGCATTTGCTGAATACAATTTGAATCTGAGCCACAAAACACTTATCTCCATTCATTTCTGGTAAATCTGGATATATGGACAGATACAGAATTCTGGAAATTAATCTGATGGCTACATTATATGTTAACTTTATAACCTGAGAAGTGGATTGGAAATCAATAGGGGTTTAGTCAGAAGTAATAGACTCTACATAAAACAGAGTAAGATACAGGATTTATGAGATTTGGTTTAGTATTCACTAGAATTTTGGAACACGTTTGCACTGGACAAATGGCCAAAGTATATACCTGAGAAAAAGACTAGCTAGTTAAATGTAGTCACCTACTAGCTTGAATAAGCCTGTGGAAGTTATCATTTAAAATAAAATAATTATTGCTAAGTGTACTTATTCAGCCTTTCACACCTAGATTGGAACAACTGTGACTGTTTAACATCAAATGTGACTGTCGTCAGCAAAATGACTATACAAAAATGGCACCTTCCAACAGCCTTAACTCTGATCTGCACTGAGTCATAGCTGTTTCTCCTTCTTCTGTTCTTCTGTGATTAAAATATATTTTTATCACTTTTAATTCCTAGTAGTTGTGTAGAATCAACACAGCTGTGTGAGAAAAAGCTGGACACTTTTCCTTTCATATAAGATAAGAAGATTTATTAGCTAACCTCCAATTCTTTAATCTTTACTATCTGTGATAGGGTGTGATCAGAAAAGAAGCAGCTTTACTTTTAGAACATAGGTTAGGTTTTCAGGACTGGCTACACTGAAGCCCCTCAAAAAACAAATGCTAGGTAGAAAGTTTGAGAGACAATGGAAAACACAATCGTCATTTCTCTCCAGTTATAGGCTCCTTAAAACTCGTATTTTAAAGTGTTTTACTATACAAAATCTTTTGAATAAAATCACTAGTGTTTGATTACTGGGCTCATCTACAATGCATTTTTGATTAAATAAAACAGTAATATTTTATTTATTCTTTTAAATCTCTGAAAAAAACAATCCAAGAAGAACGGAATTAAGATTTAATTTTTCTACCCTTTAAGATTTAACTTTCTACTTGAGGAAAGTCAGATCACTTACTGAAATATCCCAGATAATTTCAAAGCATTCTGGAAAATAGATGTTGACATAAAGAGGACTTGGCTATATAAACCATTTAAAATAATATAATCCACAAAGAAGAATGAACCAGTCTTTTGACTGTCTTCTCAAGAAACACAACAGATACCAAATGTAACTACTAGTTAGACTAGAATACTACGAGTTGTCTATAACACAGGAGTTGGTAAGAAAGGGCATTTGATTTATGAGGCAGGAATACCCTGAGCATTGATAAAGAACGCAAACAAGGAAACTAGGTGCAACTCCTTTACAAAACCAATGACTACTGACTTAGTTTCACGTGTCTCAGTTTTACATTTTCAGAAAAGTTGATCAAAAGACCAGTGCTAATAGACACTGCACTGCAAAATGGCGTGATCTAACACCTCAGTACCTAAGATCTGCCATATTGTTTAGCATTAAATTACATCTGGGCAAACAAATACCCAACTGACAGTGCTGTAGGCATAAAATGGCCTGGAAACGAATGTTTTGCAAACAACATAGATAATCTGCACTGAGACAGGTAGAGACTAAAAGAAACAGGACCTAAGCCTGCTTGTATCCTGAACAGTGTGCACAAAACAATGTCATACAAATAGGCTGAGAGAGAATGGCTGACAAAGCCATGAGACCTCAGTAACGACACCCCTTTCTTCATGATGCTATATGCTGATAGCTTGGTTTCTGCTCCCAGATTAGCTACACTCCCCACTAATATAATAGGCAAACCTCCCTGTCTCCTACATTCTTTACAGAGGTACTAGTCCTTTTGCATCTTTGTAAAAAGATTTCATACCTTCTGATGAGAAAATGGTGCACGTGCTAGGTATTACATGTATTAACTGTATTACAATATAGGAACCCACACATTGGCCCAGACAACTGGTTATTAACAGTCAGACCACCTCTGTAGCACTGCTTTGTGCTCTGGTACATACAAGATACTCTTGAGTGTGTGTGCCTGTGAACGTAAGTGTGAGAGAGAGGGGCAGAAAGAGAAAGGCAGAATGACTATGCACATGACAGACCTCAATGAAAACAAGAACTAAATCAATCTGGGTTGCCAAGAGAGCTAATATTCTATTGTGATCAAAATAATGCCAAAGGAAATATAGAGGTCAAGCAGCAGCAGCAAAAAATTCATCATCAGTCAAAGTATGAAGACCAAAAATAAACTCTTAAGAATATTGTTTCACAGTGCAGAAGACAGGGTCCAGCCTGAGAAGAAGCCAAGAGAATTTCTTTGAAAGATGCTGCCACAATGTGTTACAATCACTAAAAGAAAAGAACGATGATTGAATATTAGATGGCAACATGCTGGAGCTTCTATTGTTAACAGATTTTTTTCTTAAAATCTGGACTGATAATTGTTTTACTTCGTGGCATTATTAAGAAGTTCTCCACCATCAAAGAAAGATTAACAATGTGAGAACCCAAAGGGATTAGAGAATCAAGAAAAACTGTAACTGTTTAGACCAAAGGTTTGGCAAAACATAATAGTGCCTTGAGGTGTTGGAGCATAAAATGCTGAAAGTATTTGTAGTTTAGAATTGTGACAGGTTCAAGATTTGGAATTACAGAATTGTTAGTGTTGGCAGTTTTGTTAGAGGGCAGCTGACTCACAATGATCTTAATTTTGTTCTCAAAGTGGGATGTGAACAGTTCACAAAGTTCTGTTGATGGAGGAAGAGCCAGATTAGACAGCTTCCCTGCAATAAAAAGTTACAAGAGAGTAGGGCAGTCTGCCCGTTCAGCAATTAAGTTGGAATAATAAGCAGATCTGGCTTGTTTCAAAACATCTCTGTACACATTTATATGGTCCAAACTTGTAAGTGTACATGCAGTCAAAAAGTCCTCAAACAGCATTTAACTTGCAGCCCAGAGCAATCACTTTTCAGTGCATCTGCCAAAAAGAAGTCTACTGAAGTGGTATGCCCTTTAGGACATCATGAGGATGGTGCAGCTATTATATATTTAGGAGAAAATCTGGAACTTCCTGAAGCAATCAGTAGTGTAACAGGAAACGGCTTTTGTTTGGCAAACAATTATGTTTAGTTAAAAGTGAACTAAATAATTATGTTTAGTTAGTAAACTAAGGTAGCACAAACTATTTTTTCACTCGGACTTTATTCCATTAAGATTTGTTTATTATTTTTTTTTATTTGGCCAAGAATAAATGGTGGGAAGAAATAAAAAGAAATAGTGGCAATTAACACTTCCTTCACATTTTTTATCTACAAAACCTCTTAGCAATATCACTAACACAGCAGATGGCTATCCTCCAGGTGAAGAAACCAAGCCAGTGAAAAAAATAGGTCTTGATCCTACATGGACTAACTATGAGTTTAGACTTCATACTTAAAAATATATTCTTTTAAATCAATGGAACTGTCATGTGAACAGCTAAACATCTGTGAAATATTTGGGGGGCTTTTGTTATATGTCCCAGGACACAAACAAAATTGTTATGAAACAGAATTAGGATGCTAGAATCTCCCATTCTCACTGCCTCTGCCTTTTACCGTGAACTGCAAATAGAGATTGCACTGTCACATTTCATTCTCCGCAGCTGAAGAACAGATGACTTTATAAAGCACTGTCCACACCTCTGGCACTTCTGAGGTGACAACCTGTGCCAGAACAGCTTTATTTATATTGTTTTCCTTCAAGTGGGCTGTCTCAAAAGTTGCTTAACAGATGTAAGCAGAGTGTTAAACTTTTAAGATAAAAGGGTTGAGAACTATGAAGTATGAGGAGAAAATCAGACATGCTGAGAGAGTATCTGAAATGACCTCAAAAAATAAGGTGGGGACAGTGATGTAATTAAAAAAACCCCAAACTTTAACTTGACCTATAGCAAGTGCAGTGAGAAGGTTCCTGCACCATAAAAGAAGCAGGCTGGACAAGAAACATGAGTGGGAAAAGGTTAGTGCAACTTCTTAAAGTGTTACTGTTGCTCATACTGTAGGACTGGGGCAGACTGACAACACAGGAAAATGGATTTACTTTATTCCATGGCTGCATATTCTTTTGCCCATCTGTCCCAAGCAGCTCGTGATCTCAACTGATCTTCCAGGAAGTCCCACAAAGATAGATGAGTTGATTCAGACTACAGAAAGCCTTGGAGGCATGTTCTGTAGAGGAATTCTGTCAAGAGGATAGTGTACAACCTGTATCTTCAACATTAACAGCAATTTTGACTCTGTGCTTCAACAGCAGCCCTCTTTCTATCATGGTGTTGAAATAACCAGAAAGGTTAAAAGCGGAAAACAAATTCAAGCAGCAATCCATAAATCATCATAAGACTTATCAAAAATTGTTCCAATGCAGCAGGAGGTAGGAGTGCCTCTCTGTCACAAGGAGCATGAGTCTGGGAGGTAAGACCAAGACTCCTAGCTATTCTTCAGCTAGCCCTGCTTGTTGTATGAAGTGTGTGGTGTGTGCATGCAATGAAAATTTACAATGAACCAGTGACATTCATCTAGATAGGATGGAGAACAAAGATCACAGCTTCATCGAAAAGCCTGAGAAAAACTGCAGTGGTCTTCCCCAACTGCAACTGGTAGTAGCCACAGTCCTGCAGCACTCAATTTATTTTTATGAATTTCACAGTAGAAAGTCATTCGGGAGAAAGTGGTCCAGAAGTGAATTAATTTCTTTTGCCTGTGCCCTTAAATTTTATGAATAGAGCCTTTGGTAAAGCTACTGAAAGTCCTTTTCGTGGCAGCTAGATCACGGAGTACAATGTTGTTCTTGGAGCTAACTCTGAAAACAGGATATTGGAGGGGTTGACTACATATTGCAAACAAAACCATTCCTAAATTGCCTCCACATTCATATAGGTTTTGCCTTGTTTCTCTTGTGCTTTTTCCGTATTAATTACTAGCAGAGAATTCTTCAGTTACTTCTGCATGATGAAGAAGAGGATAACATGTTGCTGTTTGTTCTATTTTTGGAAATGAAGCAATTTGGCTTCAGTGTTTATTTTTGTAAGATTAAAGACAGAGTGCATATGGCAGTAATTCTGGTATGTATTCTTGTGGATGAATCACACAGAGCAGTTGGGAAATCGTATTACTGCATATTTTATCATCAGAAAGGTTTGTAAGCAGTAAGTGATAGAAGTTCAAATTCTCTGTAAAAACAGGATGTTAACAGAGTCATGGAACATTTGAGGTTGAAAGAGATAGCTGGACGTCATGTCATCCAGCCCCCTGCTTAAGCAGGGACACCTACAGCAGGTTGCCCAGGAACATGGTCAGACAGCTTTTGAGTATTTCATAGCAGGGAGACTCCACCACCACCCCTGAGCAACCTACACCAGTCCTCAGTCACCCTCATTGTGAAAAACTGTTTTCTGATGTTCAGAGGAAGCCTCCCATGTTTCAGTTTGTGTCCACTGCTTCTGTTCTTGCCACAGGGCACCACTGAAAAGAGCCCGGCTCCATCCTCCGCACTCTCTCTTTAGGTATATATTGATGATCCCCCTCAGCCTTTTCTCCTCCAGGCTGAGCAGCCCCTCATCACTCAGCCTTTCTTCATGGGAGAGATACTTTAGTCCCTTCATCCCTTTGTGGCCCTTTGCTGGACTTTCCCTGATATGTCTATGTCTTTTGCACTGGGGAGTCCTGAACTGGGGCCCCATCGTCCACTCCAGCATTAAAATTGCATTAAATAAAAACTTTAAAAAATAAAATTATGCCAAATAGTAGCTGGTTTCCCTAATTTGGTGTGTCAATTAATAATAGAAATTAATAACGTAATGTAATCTTCAGTGATGCTACACAGAAGAGTTCTGAGGAAAAAAACAGAGCAGCAAGAAAGCTGTTAGAAAGAATTGTATGTGTGTCAGCACAGCACACCTGTACGCTCTATCTAAATGTTTTGATCAAAACAAAACCTACAGCATCATTTAACACCTAGATAACTCTTAACCATTTTGTCTCAGCACTCAGTTGAGTAAGGAAGAGGAATTCACTAATATTCCATTCAAAAAGCCCACTGCAGTCAATCCTGCTCTATCGGCCTAACGTGAGAGCAGAGGCAGTAGAAAAGCAAGCAAAAGGAAGCTGGCAACTGTAGGGGAGTGCAAGGTGGACAAGTCATCACCAGAATCTGCAGAAAATCCTGAGAGGAACTGTCTTGTTGAATCAGCCAATTTTCTTTGCAATACAAAAGCACTTACAGATCTATTTAGTGAAAAGGAAATAGGTACAAAGAGGTCCAATAAACTATGAATCCTAGAATTGAGTCTGTCTTAGATGGCTACCTGTTATTTTTTTATGGTGTATCTTCATATTCTGTTTAATGTTATGTAACAGTAGACATCTCTCACTATGTCGCTTCTGCAAACTGTCTTTCACCAATGCAGAATTGGATCTATTAGTTATGGCCCATCTATTAATCGTATGTCCTATCCCTCAAAACATTCTGGATGGTGCTCTGAGCAAACAGATCTAGCTGACAATGTCCCTGCTCATTGCAAGGAGGTTGGACTAAGTAAACTTTAATGGCCCCTTCCAACCCAAACTATTCTATGATTTTACCATTATAAGCCTTTAGAGTGAGCTATTCTCATTCACTGATCCACCAGCTAACTAGTCTACAAAAAGAAGGGTATGTTCTCTATCAGATCAGCAGGTTTATCTGACCCACTGCATAGCTGTATGATTATTTCATACGGCACAAAGGACCAGATAGAGCTTGCCACTTGCAATGCAGAGCAAGAACAGGATCGTCTCTTTATGGCAAGAGCCCGCAGTTAAGTCAGATTAGATGCAACACAAAAGGGCATCATCACAGTCTAATAATTAAAGTTTCTGAATCTGGCTTGTCCTGTTGCACCTGGAAGGACTGCCATCAACTTGGGTTTTCATACCACATCACAAACACTTCTCCCCACAGTCAGACTTCTCACTGGTAGTAGCATCTCACAGGCTATGTGCTAGGCACTGCACCATCTCCTGTTCTTACATACAGATCAGTTCCCCTTTTCTAGGACCTGAGAAAAGGCCTTAAAGAAAATAAGATTAAGGAGTGTAGACTATGAAGCAATGAAAATTAATACGTAGCTCCAGTTATGGAGAAATAGGATAATCTTCTCATCAGTTGTTATTCACTGCCTAATCCTTACTAACATACCATAACATGCAGGGGCCAAATGTAAAATGGATGGCTAGCATTATCACTAGTCAGTGAGTACTCAGACTTGTTACCTTTTCCTCTCCAATTCTGTCTACTCCAGAGACCTTCTGTTTAAAAGTTTCCTGAGTAACTACGAATAAACACAAAAGGTCTTGATCCAATGCTGTTCTCCTTCCCCTCCAATTCAATGGGAAATGCTCCTTTGATGACCTTTGTATGTGGTGCCATAATGACAGCCTTGTACTGCAGATATGTTAAAGCTATATGTTAGGCTGATGAAACTATGAAAACTTTGGGAACTCTCATCTCACTGAACAATCATGGTTTCTAGACCCTAGATATTGCATTTAGAAAAGGAAAAGGGGTCAGTAAAAGCAACTGAATTCTAAAACCAGCTCCCTGTCTACAGTACTCATCTCTCAGGCTACTATTCTGCCATGCTAAGCAAAAAGCATGATAGCTTAGTTACTAGTTTTCAGGTGCCTCTTGATCAGCAACTTCTGAAACATCTGCTTCAGTCCTGCAAAAAAAAAAATAATCCTTTGGTCTCCAAAAAGTATGCCAGTGTAACTGAAGTGATTTCTCCCTGTTTCTCTACATTTTTCTCAAAGTCCAACATTGCTACTCCTGTTTCCTATGAGGTTGAACCAAAGCAGGAAAACTGAATTAAATAAGAATTAAATATTGTGAAATATGCAATTTATAATTACATTCACAAACAAAAAGGTTGTCTACATGATTCATACCAGTAGTTCTTGAAAATTAGAAGTATATTCATCCTTGGAGCTTTTCAAACCTGTTTCTTCCTAAAACAAAGTACCTCAGCTGTATGTTGCCAACTAGAATTTGAGTAACACTGCCTTTTAAGCCACCCCATCTGATCCTGACTACTTACAGAGTCAGTGGCAGTAGCCACTAGGCCTATGTATTGTCACTGGAAAAGTTTATTTACAACTTTTCTTTTGCCTTCAAGTGAAAAAGGAATGACAAGGCAAGACTAAAAATGCATATTTGTGAGTGTAATTTGACCTTGTTCTTATTACTTTCTTCATTCTATCCTTTTCCTTTTTGCACTGTTGTGATTTCTTGGAAAAAAAGGCATACAAAATAAACATGAGCTGCTTGTCTTTCCACTGATTCTTCATAATTGCACTCTTATTTCCAGGATAGACTAAATTAAGTCTGTTCTCCAAGTCTTACTGAATTTACCCCACTGATCATGAGATGGGACTAAAAGTGGTGTAGTCTCCAGTGGTGTGGTCATACTAGTCTGTACCAGGTTGCCACACATCTCTTGACATCAAACTCTAAGGCCAGGCACTCACCACTTCCATTAGTCCATTCACTCTGTCCCCATGTGCACTTTTTAAACATTATTTCTTTCTGAGTTTCTTGCAGCACATTCCAGACTGGAACATAAAATTCCAAGGCTGTATTGAAAGCCAAACTCTCTAAATACTAAACTCTCTCTTCAACTGCCAATATGCTGGTGAGAGGTCTGGAGAATGAGTCTTATGAGGAGAGGCTGAAGGAGCTAGGGTTGTTCAGCCTAGAGAAAAGGAGGTGGAGGGGAGAACTTAACACTTTCTACAACTACATGAAAGGAGATTGTGGAGAGTTCGGGTTTGGTCTCTTCTCCCAAGTGACAGGTGACAGACCAGAGGAAATGGCCTCAAGTTGCACCAGGGAAGGTTCAGATTGGATATCAGAAAACATTTTTACACTGAAAGGGTTATTAAGCATTGAAATGGGCTGTCCAGGGAAGTGGTTGAGGCACCATCCTTGCAAGTATTCAAAAGACAGGTTGATACAGTGCTTTAGTGACATGGTTTATCGTTGGGGGTTTTTCTGTGTGTGTTTGTTTGTTTTTAATTGGAGTTAGGTTGATGGTTGGACTAGATGATCTTAAAGGTCCCTTCTAACTTAGACAATTGTATGATTCTATTTTGATGAGAGAAATGGAACTGCTGCTGCACCTACTAAGCTTTTCTAAGTAGTTGAGTCTGGGCCAGAGATGGCTGTGACAGAACACAAAGCCTTCTTCCTGCTCCTCAGTCAGAGAGCCCTCTTACATGGATTATACTAATTTTTCCTGCTTCAGGACTGGCAGCTGCCAACAATTAGGGTCTGCTACCTTTTTAATATCTGTAGGGATAATGCTCTTAATAATATATCCCACAGCTCGTGAACTATAGCTATCTAAAATTGTATATGATAATTTCTCATTTCCCTGAGAAGGAAGTTGTAGCCACATTATTTGGAAAGACACCAGTGTCTAAAAAGACCTCTTCCTCCTGCCCCAAGTCAATTCTGAAAGGCCCTTCCTCAGGAAGCCCAGGGTTCTGTTAAAAAACTGTTCTATTGTTCTGAAATACGATGACTTCCAAACACATCTGTTATTCAGAAAACAAAATACAGATAATGTGCAATGGGTTAGTGGACTATGATTTTAGAATCAAGCAAATTAACTAATTTCAACTATTTGTCTGGAATCCCAAGCACCTACTCAATCTTATAGCCATTACCTGCATATTACCAACAGCACATGAAATTATTGACAGTGGCTGGGACTACTCATGCCCAAAGCATGCTTCGCCCCCCCACCCCCCCCCACC
>VZRU01007757.1:38786-61303 GCA_013398155.1 Pedionomus torquatus
GGTATATGAGTGCTAACAAGGAGCCAGGAACTTACGGTTTGTTCACAAAGAACAAGCTGAAGCAACACTTTTTGGAAGTATTGGACTTGCTGGTTGGGTGAGCAGCTCTGCCATGAGTGAAGCCTTCTGCTTGGGTTAGGTTTACCATATATGATGGCATTGTCTCCATGCGCTCTGTGGAAATGTTTGTTGTTACTGCTATTTAGGGTCATCATTTGGTAGCCTCGATTGTGTTACTCATATATGCTTGTATATTTCAGGTGGTCCTTCTACTAGGACACCCTTTCCAGGCAAAATAAGATGCATTTAGAAAATGTAGGCAGGCCTAGATAACCCTGGCAGCAAAATTCAGAGGTGCGTCTAAAAAAAGGTTAAGAAGTTAGTGAAAGTGTGCTGTTAATACTTTTGGGAGCCACACATCTAAGAAGTATGTTGTTTAGTGCCAAGTGCCAGGGAAATGAATGAGGTGTATCAAAAGGAATTTTATTTTCTTTATGGAGCTTTTATAGCATTAGCCAAAAGTTCAACAGTCGAAACCACATGGAAGATCAAGAAACAGTAGAAATGTTTAGTAGGAGAGCGTGAAAGAGGCATTCATATTGGAGAGACTGTGGTCATATATTATCATCCTTGGACTAATTTCTTAGCATTGCAGACAAGTAATATTTGGTTGAGTGCCACAAGGAACAGTAAATACCACATCATAGGAATACACATTGCTGTTTCCTAGAAGTTGTAATAGTCTTTATGTAATTTTTTTCAGATCTTCAAAATGCCTAATTTCCTGACAGCTGTTCCTATTTTCAGTAATAGTTGGAACATTTTTGCACGTTCAAATATGCATTCATATATTCTGAACTGTATTAAAATGCTTTATAACTCATAGGCCTTTTTGAAGTTGTTTTGTAGCAACATCTATGTTGAAGCTTTTAGGCAATCAGCTGAATAATTTACCCTGGTTATTTCTTTTCCAGGTTTGATGTCATATTTAGGAAAGTGACTCCTTGCCTGAGCATAGGACTTTCTGCCCACTGTTCGTCAATTTCAGGAAAATTACCTTTTGCCTGTACTTAACCACATAGATACTAATGCCTAGAACAGTGAGGATTGTGAGTGGATAGCAAACTATCAGTTGTGGGGAATGTCAGTGCTATAGTTCCTTGTTACTGTTCACCACACTGGAACAGCATCGTTGCTTTTTCTTGCATTCAGATTAGATCTGTTCGGTACAGCATTAAAGACGTGCAGGTATGGGAAAAATCTTTGAACACTACCTTCAAACTTGTGATGTAGCAGTCTCACCGAGCCCTTAAAAGCAGTAACAGTCAACTAACAATCAAAAATATACATTTTTATAGTCTCAAACTATAGTTCTCAAGCAGTTTTCTGCATAATCTGATTTTGGTAGCTCTGAAAGCATTTTTCTTAAATAGCTCCTTCAGGAATGGAAGGATTCTATTAACATAGACCATCCAGAAGCATTTTCTTGCCACCTTAGCTTTCAGAAACTTGGCTTTTTTGTTGTGCTCATGTTTGTCTCACTTTTGTTCTCTTCACAAAAATGTTCAGGTGTTCTTTGATGTGAAGATTGGAGACAAAGATGTTGGCAGAATTGTAATTGGATTGTTTGGAAAAGTTGTGCCAAAGACTGTGGAGAACTTCATTGCGTTGGCAACCGGAGAAGTATGTTTGCGGTTTTCTTCCACTGTGTACTCAAGTTTGGATTAGGAAGTAAATATTTATTTAATGCCATTTCAGTTGTGAACTGTTGATGTTAATTCATTGGAGCCTGTGCAAGAGTGCCATCCCCCAGTCTGTTGTCTTCTCAGGACCTTGGGGCTTGTTATACAAGATGTAATTGTGAGATGTTGGATATCACCACCTCAGTCTGTTCCTGCAGGTCTAGCATGCAGAGGTACTCTGGTCAGATATCAGTCAAATAAAGACAATGGTTTTGATCACCCAAATAATAACTGCTGTGTGGCAATGCAGCTTAGCTGCATTCACCTGCATCTCAGTTTAATTTGTTTCTTGGCAGTGTTTGTCTCTGGGGGTGGTGGTGTCTTCTGTGAAATCTGGCCATTCACCACATCTATATTTCCGTATAACTGTACAGAACTGGATGTTGTGTTCATTTAAAGAAATATTTAATTTTCCTAGCGAGGATATGGATACAGTGGAAGTAAATTTCATCGTGTGATCAAAGACTTCATGATTCAAGGAGGAGACTTTACAGCTGGAGATGGATCAGGAGGTAACGTGCTTAGTATCTTCCAGTTTTCTCTTCCTTTCTTTAAATGTCTGCTGAAATGATGGCCAAATCAGCATATTCTTGTCGTCTTTCATCTCACATAAATTAGAAGAAAACCCAACCACCATTTGTTTTAGAGCATCTAGTACTTTTCCTTGCATCTTGGAACATAAGCTGCCATTATTTTCATTACCTGATTATAAGTATGTGCAGAGCTTCCTTTGTCCTGAATTTTTGCAGATAGTTCTTTCCTCTCTGTGACTTGTCTCTGTTGAAGAAGCATGGCTTTGTGTGGTGGGCTGGACCCATGTGACCAGCTGAGCTGCTCCTACAACACACTGTCTCCAAAAGATGGACTTCTCCGCCCTTCCTCCGCTCTGGCCTTGCAACAGCGTTCCTTCCCTGAGGCACTTCCTGATTGCTTGTATACCTGAACCAATTCAAGTCATCCAGCAGAAAATTAATCTGACAGGAAATGGTGAAAGCACATAGAGTGAAGGCAGGTAGGGAAGGAGCAGGCTGTTCTCTCTGCCCTAAGCTCAGCCAGTTCTGTGGAACCTCCCAAAATGTGTGATGGGAAGGAATTTCAAAGAGTAGAGAAATTAAAAATGAGGGTTGTGCCCTCTCCTTTTTTTCTCTTACGAAGTTTAAAACCATTAATTTGCTGGTGGTATGAGTACTGGCGGTATATATCACTTCTCCCCCCTGAGTCTGCAGAACACCAGTTCAGTCCACAAAGAGCAATCCCAGTGCAGCATCTCGTCGCGGGCATTCTGGCTTCTGATTTCTTGTCTTCCTTTACACACACATTCTTTATGTGCTACGATTTGAACTGTCTGCATAAAATGTTAGTGATTTCCCCACTGGGACAGAATGGGAAACGTATATTCCTTTTCCTTGCAGCAAACAATGGGGAAGGCTAAAATACCAAAGGCATGGTTTTAGCATTAAAGGTAGGCAGTGCTTGTTTGCCTGCTAATACTGTTCGTTGGGATAGTATCTGGGGGTGTTGGGAGTGATATCCCCATTGTGCTAGGCATAGAGAATGAGACAGACAGCCTTCTTTTTTCAAAGTGATGGTGGTTTAAACATGACTCAAATGTTTTCTCTTCTGAACTGCTGTAGAAACATCAAAATCCTTGTGTAATGATCATGCAAATCCACTCTGAGTCCTTTAGGCTAACTTCCATTGGGTCTTTATATATCTCTAAACATGTCTAAAGCAATTTCTAATTAGGAGGAAAAGTTGTAAAAGTACAGACTAAAATTGTCAACACGGCAACCTTATTTTTAGCGTATTTACATAGATTTATTGAACAAGGTGAAGCGTACTGTTGTTCAGTGACGTATGTAAACAGGACCTTTGAAGATACTCAGCTTGCCTGTTAAATTCAAAGGATAAAGCATCATCAACTTTAAACATTCTCTCCTTACATGTGGTGTTTAGGTTATCTTCTTGCATGCGCAGTGCTGGCAATGGAACAGTGATGTTGCTGTACCTACTCAAACAGTGAATCTTCAAGTGCTGAATTTATACTTTGTTTTTCCAATTTTTTTGAACAAAAAAGGGGTGGTTTTTTTGTTGGATAGTTTAAGTGTGCTTTCTTATTTTATGTCATAGGAAGAAGCATCTATGGAGAAAGGTTTCCAGATGAGAACTTCAAACTTAAACACTATGGAATTGGCTGGGTTAGCATGGCTAATTCTGGCCCAGACACCAATGGATCCCAGTTCTTCATCAGTGTGACAAAGCCTTCCTGGTTAGATGGAAAACATGTAGTATTTGGCAAAGTCCTTGATGGAATGGTAAGCTAAAACTCATGACAAGATAAATCCAATAAAACCTGGACAAATTCTGCCGCGTTATGTATCTGTCAGTGTAACTTACACCTTTGTGGTTCAAAACAACTGGGTGTTTATCTAATATGTACGTGGTGGAAAATGGTTGTGACGAGCCTGGAGCTGGATGATTTAGAACTGAAATAGCAAATGGTGACTGCAGAAATGGAAACTTAAATCACGCCTTTGGCTTTCACGGCTCTTGCTTCAGACACTAACCACAGAAATCAACACTGACACCTTTGCAGATTACAAATGGAGTAAGTTCAGGTCCCCCTTTCACTAATGCTGTTAGCCATGAAGTAATTGTATTTCTGCAAGCTAAAATCTAATTTTCTAGCCTGTGCTAGATATGTATAACGCTTTTACTGTTAGGGTTTTTAGAAGCACGTGAGTGTGAAATATACGAAGACACATATTCAGATCTGTTTAAAAAGAAAAAAAATAAATTAGTTAATTCCCTCAAATTGTACACAGCTGCAAAACTGATCAAAGCCAAATACAATTTAAGTTTAAAAATGGCCTTCCAACTGTTTATAATTTTAGTAGTCTGGTTTTCCTTTTGAATTATTCAATTTAATCTCTATTTTGAAATGAGTGGGTAAAACATGAACTGCTGCGCTGACCAGTTTTCTGAGGAATTTGAAGACCTCATCAGAACACTTGCTCCTTCCCCAGTCCCCTCCACCCCCTGACACATACTAAATTCAGCTCTCGTGAGGTACAGTAGTAGCTGAAAATATTTGAGGAGAAATTTAGACTAAGCTTTAGTTTAGTTAGATCAGGGGACAGGTATCCAAAGCGAGGTTGTCAGTATTCCTAACTGAATTTGTCCTATAAAAATACTACTTTAATTAGTTGCCTAGCGTGAGGCAAGTACCTGTACCTGTCTGACCGGAGGGCATGATACCACACTTAAAGTCATTGTGCGTGTGTTATAATAAAGGTAGAAGTAGTCATCAGATTTCTTGAAGCATGGATACATCTGCATGATTAGAAAAGTAATTACTGCTCATCTTTTATGATCTCTGAGTTTACTTTCTGCTCACGGGCTACGGACAGACCTTGTATGTGCTTGTCTGATCAGCTGAAAGGGTATTTTTGTTGGCTGAAAGGTTTTACAGAAGGGCAAACAGCCTCCCCTGTGCTTCTGCCAGCTGTGCGTGGATTGCAGCGGCACAGATGTTAACATGGGAACTCAACAGGGTAGATCTTTGTTGAGAAGTTGCTTAATAAAGAATAACACTAGGAGCACTTTTTTGTTTACTTGGTACCAGACTTGAGCCACTGGAGTTTCCTTGGCTAAACTGATTTTTTTTTTTTTCTTTTTTCATTTCTAACAGTCTGTGGTGCACTCGATAGAGCTCCAACAGACGGATGAACATGACCGGCCTCTTCAAGACTGTGTGATTGTGAACAGTGGCAAAATAGCTGTAAAAGAACCCTTTGTAGTTGAAGTAGGTGACTGGTGAGACCAACAGTCAGAAAACATGAAGTAAAACTTCATCACTTTTCTTTAAGGCCTCTTTTTGAATTCCCTTAACTATTCATTGAGTTTTTTCCTCAAAACATGTGAGGCTATTTTTAGACAATACCCATCATTGCCAAATACATAAAAGATACAACCATTTCTATAACAACTTGGTGGAGCTGTCACTCCTTGAAATTCCGGACATATCCCACGAAACTCTAGACCTTGCAGAAAAAGCCTTTCATGAAAAATTTTAGAAGTACTTCTATTTTTTCAAGGTCTGAAATGCAGTCATTTTGTTATTTTTGGAAATTTTTGCAGTATTTTTTTTCTTCCTTTCAACTGAAAATATTATTTTCTGTAACAGTGTCAGCATTTTTAAAAATAAAAAAAAAAGTAAAATACAGAAGTGTTTTGAATAAATAAACTTTGATTTCAAATGAATACTTAATGAAGACGTTTTTCTGTTCCTGCTGCCAAAGGCTTTTTTTTTCTCACCTCAGTTGATTCTGCAAAATACACAGGGCGTGCTGCTTTCCAGGAAACGAGGTTAGAGCAGAGATGGTAAATTTTCTCTGATCTTAACATGTCAGATAAAGTCCCTGCTGTCTTTCAAAAAAACCCCATAGTATTCAGATACAATCCTGTAATCAAGAGAGAGCAGCTCTGTCGGTTGTTAAATAAGATCATCCATTAGTATCTGATTAAAGCAGAAGAGTTCTTGTCCTTAAATCCTTAAAATACGTTTAAGCCGACAGCTTAACTGGTAACTTTTAAACAAGATCAGCCTAAGGTGCTGCTTAGAGACAGCTGTGTTTGCGAGGCTCCTTAGTGATACTACATGATACTCCACAGGACAGAGATGGGGACTTCCTCTCCTTGGTTTCCAATGTGGTGGAACTCAAGAGAGAAGAGCTAGCCAGTACCAAGATCTGATGATGAAGGATTCATCCACCTGCATGGCAGGCAGCACGTTGCTTATCTGTGTAATTTGCTGAAGGGTGCCCTGGATCCCCTGCAAAGTATCCAGACTCAGAGTAGTGCAGGGAGGAGTGAGTATGACAGTATGGGGCTTGTAGGTACCTTCGGGTGCCCTCCCCTGCAGGGAAACAGGCAGGCACTGCGGGCAGGAATTTACCTTGGGTCCTGGTCCAGGTACAGTGTGCTTCTGCTGGTTCACCAACCACAGCCCTGCAGCCTCTCCAGGAGGTAAATACTGACACAATTTTTCAAAGACCTGCGAAAGGATGACCATCCTCTTTTAAGAGCTGAGTTAAAGGGGAGGTCTTGTTGAGGGCCTCTAAATTTGCCTAGTACTGGGCAGTAAGACTTCCATTTTACCCCTGTTCACGTTTCTTTCTATTAACTGAAGTAAAATTCTTTGGGAAGCAGTGTTGGGAAGTAACAGTTGGAATGCCTCAGACTTCCTTGCCTAAATAGCTTTCTGCTGGTTGCTGAAAACTTTCCTAGAGGTTGATGCTACCGACAGCACAGAGGGTTCTGCTGCCTGACCAAATGCTGCAGGCACAGGTTTGCCTTTCATGGAAGTCCCAGCTTTTCACCATGCCAAAGCAGTTTCAAAGCAGGTTTTGCAGTCAGCAGGAGGCAATGCCTGCATCTGCAGGATGAGGATTCTGTTGGTGTCTACCTTTCCCATCACAGCTTCTGTGCGTCATGCCCATCCCCTGATGATCCCACTGACTTACTGGCTGTGCAGTTACACTGAATTCTGCCACCCATCTGATCCTGCAAGACACATGCTTTTATTAAGCCTGGCATGTTCAGATAGAAACGGTGCCAAGTCTTAAATGAACAGACACCCAGGTATTTTCTCATGGTTCATGATGTGTGAGACCCATCTCTGATGATGCAAGCTCAAAAGAAACATCTTGATTGAACAGAAATGCACAAAAGATACACTGAAATGGTACATTCGTATTCTAGTAATTTATTTGTAATGTCCAGTAGCACACATACAAATTTCCAGTTAAACCTGAACAACTATATATATGTGTGTGTATATATATATATAATGTATCAGTTTTAGTTTTATCATTTTACTACTTCATCATATTCTTGCTTAAGATTACCACAGAGTTGTATGCTCTGCTACTAATAAAAGGTTAAGATATGGAATACAATCTCCAAGTTGATGTGAAGAGTAAACATATGAAGAGATTAGATGTCATAACTGAATGGAGGCACGTAAATGCCACATAAAATCCCCTGGCAGATAAAATAATTTCAACTGAAAGCTAGAAAATTTCCTGAGAGAGCGCTATGTACTTGAGAATATGGAAGTGTTTTTTCTAATAGAAACTCTCCACATACCTGCAGTGGTTCTTTTCCAACCTGGTACTAAGCAGATGTAAAATAATCTAAGAAAAATGAACAAAATACTTCTTAAGTTGCTTTCAATTTCTTCTTGCTTTAATTTCTGCCCCCCTGCCCCAGCAATTCCTCACACACTGTCTTCAGAGTGTGAGTGTGTGTCTTCAGCACTTTTAATCCAACCACTGCTAACAACAGTAACAAGCTGGGAAAAATTTTGGTGCAAAAAGTTTTAGTGTAATTTATGATTGAATTGATAGAAATTAGTAAAGCTTTCAATTCTTTTCAAAGGTTAGTGTAATTCAGTGTATGACTTTCAGCTTTTAGTGTTAAATAGTTGGAGTATGTCAATATATAGAAGGAAAAGGTAACTTCAATACTGTTGTTTCCATCACTTTTTTTTCTAAAGCAGCAATTGTAGTGACATAGATTTTATTTTAAAAAGATATAATGCTTGAACTTAAACTGAAGTTGTATCTCTTGCATCTGAGCACAGTTTTTCACATCACAGAATTTTATTCCTGTTAATTCCATTAAATATGACTCGGAGACTTATTCAGCTTCTTCTAGCTCTGCATCACTTCTACCTGGGCAGTAAATGAGGATAAAATATTCCATGTAGAATGCCTTCTATAACCACGTTTGGAAAGTCATCTGAAAAAAAAAAAAAGGCAAAAAACAGAAAAAACCTTGCTTTCTTATCTACGTAAGTACAATATAAATGTTTTTGTGAAACTTAAGTAGGTAAGGCCTCATGTAATACGGGTTACTGCATCACTCAACTGTTTATCCGTGTTGGGGACGTACTATTAGTAATGCTGTTTCAGCACTAAAGCCACTTTAGTGTAGCACTGGGCATTACATGAATGCGCTGCCAGATTTGTAGCTTATTGATTTAAAGGGATGTTCTAATACTTAATGCTGCTAGGCTCCAGCTCTTTATCTGAATCTTTTCTCACAAGGAAGATGGATTACACTGGCAATTCAATTTCTAACAAAATCTCAATATACTTGAAGGAATTCCAAGATTGCTACTGGGAATACTTCAAAGCTGTTTTTCCATTGTGGTTTACAGCAGTGTTTAGACTGAGAAGACTAGAGGATGCCTATACAATCAGATTATTTTAGGCAGGAAAATTTCAGGCTGTCTAAACATAAAATGTCATGTGTTAGAAAAAGTCATCCCATAATATCTGAAGGACTAAAAACCCAACCAACCCACTATGTTCTTACCACAGATCTAGAACAAACTGGCACTTAATTTTCATGTTGAATTTAGCATGAAAGAATTACCTGATAGAACATAGGAACAGATCCACACAGAGGAATGGTGGGATGTACACTACTGACTGAAGAGAAAATATTTTTCAAATGCACCAAATCCTGTGTTTTTAATGAAGGGATTACTTAAATCATTGGGCATTAAAAGTAAGAATTTCTGATCACATTTAACGATCTTGCAATTGCTAATAAGATGGAGCTGGGTTTACCTAGAAGATCGGACTATTTCTGAGACAGAACTTTACACACTAATCAACCTTTCCTTCACCTGTCAGCCTACAGGATATTCAACGAGGGGAAATTAAACTTTTATAAAAATCATTAGATACTAGATTAATTACATAACCTAATATGGGTGGGAATTAGGTTTTACCCCTAATTATTTTGCTAGAATCACTTTGGAAGTCAAAATATTGAGCAAAAACTAGATTCGGACTCAGTAAGAAAAAAACCACTCCTAAAGGTGTATATCTCATAAGGTCATTCCAGTATATTAAAAGATGTTGCAAGCAGATTTGTTTAGGATGTTTTAACAAACTCCAGCCTCCACCATAAGCAATACATGCATATTGTCTCCAACTTCTTATAGTAAATCATCATTATAAATTACTTGTTAATATTTTTAATCCAATGATGATGCCTCAAGTCCTGCAAGCGCAGCTATCCCAAATCACACTGGTAGAATAACGCTGTGCTGTTGTCAGTAATGTTGTTGAAAATAAACTTGTGAGGGCAATCTGATGCTTTTCTTCTAAATTAAGTGCTGCATTTCCAGAAACCAGTTTTTACTGGTTCTTCTATAATGTGCAGAATATATAGTAAAACAAGTATTGATTGAAAAAATGATACAACTTTACAGCATCAGATTTACTGTGAGGCTTTGTTGCTTAAAAAAGTCAAGCATATGAATTTAAATTAAATATATAAGTACACCGAAGCACAGTCTTGCAGATCTGTGATACTTAAATGGCCTGAAGAATCATCAGAACAATTTTCAAACAAGTGGCACTAAATCAGATTCCATTTTTTAGTTTTTGAGGTATCATTTCCAATTAGCAGCATTTTAGATTTTTCCTTTGTTTTTCTTCAAAACAGCACGTAATTTTTTCCCCCCACACCCTCAAAAAGAAGTGTCCACCTTACACAAAAAGTAATGTGCTGATGCACTCCAGCTGTGTTAAATACATCACAGAAAAGTGCGTCTGGCAATCAGTGAGGTTTGTAACTATGAATCTTATTTTTTGGCAAGTTGTCTTGCAACTTGATAGTGCTTGAAGTCCAGTCATTAGAATAATGGCAAGACTATATTTTATAAAAACAGTGCAATGAGGCGAGGGGGAGGGGATACTCTTCTTTTGAGTGTTACATTCCAGAAGCAACTATTTATTTCATTAAAAACGCATAGCTACACTATTTCCTATTTTACAGGTAGATGTTAACAAAGGTATTTTTTTTATCCAGGAATGACCAACTCTGCTTCTGATCCAAACAACTGTCAGAGTTCACCTACATCAAAGATTACGTGCAGTGAACAGTTATTTGCTAACGAACACTGACTCTTGGTCATAATGTGAACGACCTTGGCTGCTTCTTACAAAGCAGTCAGAGTCTATCAAAGTAAGAACTGGTCCAAGAGAGAAAATTTTAGAAAGTTCATCTGTATTTTCTCTTTTTCTCTGTTGCAAACTGGAAACAAGAATTAAAGTCTAGTGGTGTAAAAATTTTGTTTCTTTCTAACTAGACTTGTGTCAACTACTGGAGCCTCTAGATTTATGGCTCAGTTTTCTTTTTCAAACTATAGCTCACATTCTAATTTGTGTTCTAATTCATTAAGATAACTTGCAAATGAATCTGATGTTTTAGGGTCTTCAAATATAAAGAATATTCACCTGCTGTATGAAACTCTAAATACTGTGTGTCAAGCCAAAGAATGCCTTGGCAAAAGCCTGAAAAGTCCTTTGTTTCAGATGTCATTAGTGAGACCTACTTAACATTTAAGCACATCATGCATTAAAAGAGGCTTTTATCTTAATCCAAGTAAGGCATTACTTAAAAGAGTAGTTACAAAATTCATGATAAAGCTCCTAATGATTTCAAGAAAAGGAAGTTTAGCCTTCCTCAGGGTACACGTTAGGGAAGGAAGATAAATATTGTCACAGAACTGCAAGATCTCAAATAGAAATCTTACAGCAAAACCTTGCATGTGGGCTGGAAACATTAAGTACTGTCTTCATTTCTCAGGGTAACTGTATATAAAATCCATTTTCTCTCTCAGGAATGGTATGGAATTAAAGGATATTCATAATTTACACCCTGCTCTTGAGGAATCTGCATTTGCAATTAAGAGGAGCATTAAACAGGTTAAGATGTGCTACGTGGCTTACTTAGTATTAGTATAGGCAGCATCTGGACTGATTTTTAGACAGAGGTTAACTCTGTTGTCATTTTGGTCATAAATGACCTTGTGAAGTGACCATCTGCCCTTCCTGTGCTTCTGTTCATCAATCTTGTTATTTGCGCTCCAGCCTCAAATGGGCATTCAGTCCAGCTGACCAGACTAGTGCAAAGTTGAAGTAAAAACTAAATGACCCTGCAACGTGTTTTCTAATGTGGACCTCAGTCACACAGGACCTCTGCACTTGCTTTTTCAACTACAGCTTTAAGTTCAATAGGACTCCACAGGATCAGTAGTGCTGGGTCACACTGCTAGCTGGAGTGGGCATTGCCTGCAAGAGGGACTATTTAAGCCTCTCAGAATACATGATCCCAGTCCCTATGGTTTTGTAAAAAACAACAGAATCACGGAATGATTGCAGCTGGAAAAAATGACTAGTGGTCATCTGGTCCAAGCCCCTGCTCAAGCATGGACACCTAGAGCCAGTTGCCCAGGACCATGTCCAGATGGCATCTGAGTATCTCCAAGGATGGAGACTCCACCATCATACTGGGAAACCTGATGTGAAAACTGATCAGTGCTGAGTCAACCTCACAGTGACAAAATGTTTCCTGGATGTTCTTGTTCACCACTCAGAAGTGCCTGTCCTTGTCTTCTTTACAACTTCCCTTCAGGTGTTTATATAAATCTTTAGAAAATGTCAGGAAGCAGTCTTTGTTGGCAAGCAAGCAAGAATTCTTTCCTAAATTTATTCTTAAAATTTAAATTTCATTATTTTCAAGTCAGTTCAAGAACCTGACTCTTGATATAAAAAAACAAACAAACAAAAAACCACATTAAAAATTAATATCCTAATTTGTATCTCTGGGATAAAATTCTCCCTTGTAAGTGTATTACACTTAAAATAAAACTTAGTAGATGTAACAGTTCAAACAAGTAAAACAACAAACTCAGGAGGAACAGACTATTAAAAATGGTATTTTTTTTCCCCAAGATTTTTTTTTTCACGCATTTAATTTAAGACAGCAGATAAGTTATCTGAACTAAGAACTTTTCATTAAAAAAAGGGTTTATAGAAAGCTCTTTCAAAAACTCTTTTGAACCATGTATTAGGAGATGAAGGCTAATGTAAATGTCCTGTGAAACACATCAATTATACTTAAAGTATACATTCTTTCCCCCCTAACTAAAGAGCTCTAGAGGTTATAAGTGATAAGAAATAGTAATAATCCAAGTGGAAATACAAACATGCTTGCAGTAGATCGACTTGTGTTTAGGGAAAAAGCACTTACAAAGGACTGGGCCTCTAAGTTCAAATCCTTCAGGCAAAACAGCCCAAAGGGTCAACAAGAAGAAAAGCAAAGCAATGTTCTTCATCTTTTGATTTGAATTCTCATTAGGTTTGTCTGAGAGAACAACTCAGAGAGAAAATTCCATCCTTTTATAAATCACCCACCCCATTTAGCATTTTAATAATATCTTACACAAGAACTATTGTCTTATTGGCAGGTTATTAGATTTTGGACCTCTGTCATTTGATTAGGCCAGTATTAATAATAATTTGTTTTATGCGGTGCAGGGTCAGATCAGTAAAGCGCTGTTAACAGATGACAGGTTTGATTACCGTTGGCTTTAGGTAAGACATATGGATCCCTTAGGAACAGCAGCACAGGCTGGTGGGACAGTTTGCTGGAAAGGTCAAGAACAGGGATGTCAGTATCAAGGGACAGCAAACAGAATATTCTACAAACTAGCTTTGATAGTGAGTTGCTTGAGCTGTGCAGGAGCCATGCCAGCGTGTTTCTCCACACCAGGGCCACCCAAAAAGGGCAGGCACCATCTTCTGGGAGCAAAGCTCACTGCTCTTCAGCCACACAGTAAAACTGTCAACGTGCAGTTGGAGGTGAAGTGGCTGCATCCAGGAGGGGTGCCTTAAAGCCGGCTTTGAGATCTCTTGATGCTGCTCTGCTCCCTGGTAACTGATCTAATGCAAGCTACAAGGTCACCTACAACCAGGCTCCTTGGTCTACAGACTCTTCAGGCCACCATACAGACTCCAACCTTCTTCCAACCCCCAAAATGGTTGCTGTACTCCTCAACCATAAAGAGAAAGTCCTTGGAAAACCCTTACAGGACTGTTTCCCACCCTGGACATCCTCCCCCAGCCTGCGCCAGCCCTCTCCGGTCTGCTCTGCACATAAATCTGCCAAGCAGTGCAACCAGATAATACAAAGCTCTACCAAACACAGAGGGGAGAAGCCAAACCTCTCATTCCTTCTGCTAATTCTTCTTGCTACAAAAAATACACTTCAATGGGTAAAAAACATTCCCAGAAATATTTCACAGCTAGTCTGTATTAGGGTTTTATAAGGAATTTTTCATTACAATCATAGGATGCTCAATTCACACTATGAATGGATGGATCTAGAACAGCTGATGAAACTAGCCATATGTTAACAAATAAATCTAATTTTAATGCTGTACTACTGCTATTTTGTCAACTGCAAGGAACAAATTATTTAAACACCACTAATTTCAAGTCATTTATTAATCGGGTGTCCTACAAGGAGTGGGAATCAAGCTCACCTTGATTCTTCGGATTCTGTTTCATCAAAAGAGCTGCAAGTAAAGTGAGAGGAAACTTTGGTTACAACAGAATTAACTCTGCAATAAAAGATCCCCAAATCCTTTAAGAACCAGCAAACAGAGCAATCTTTCTCCAATTAATAGCTGCATAATACAGTGAGATGGAATGAATGTGGGAGATCATATCATTTTACAACCACCACTACTTGGAAAAGACAGCATCCCTTTAACAGATTCATAATCATAGCTATCTATGAAGCAATGGTGTACAGTCCCACTGAGGGCATTAGCTGATGTCATTAACTGTAAGTGAAAACTACAAGCCTCTTAGCTTCTGAATCACACTGGAGTCTGTTCCGGGCTGTAGGCACCCCTGAGTGCAAGAGGGCTTCAACTTTATTTCCACCTTTTTAAACTCACTTTCTCTCCACTGCAGATCCATACAGCCTCCCCCAAAGCAGAAAAGAGCCATATTGCTTTCTGGGGAGCAAGTTCTTGTAATCCTGCTGGACTTTCTGACTATGTCAGCTTGCACTGCAAAGTGAATTATTCTCCCTGCAAACCTTACAGCTGCAGATGGTAGCAGAGCTCCCAGTTACACTATTTTCAGTATTTCTGTAGTCAAGATCAAGACTTCCGTTCTGATCAAGAACTCTTCCAAGAGGAAGGGGAATGGGGCTATAGGGGTAGATGTCGTCAGAAAGGTGAAAGACCCCATTTTCAAAAACACATGGGAGGTCATAAAATGAACTTCTATTTTGTTCACATACCAGGATCATAAAACACATGCAAAGGCTTTCTTTTGTACAACTTTAGTGAGTGTTTATGAATATCCTACAAAATTCA
The DNA here is from genome assembly GCA_013398155.1 of Pedionomus torquatus. NCBI lineage: Eukaryota > Metazoa > Chordata > Aves > Charadriiformes > Pedionomidae > Pedionomus > Pedionomus torquatus. The sequence goes on from VZRU01007757.1 coordinate 53,787, forward strand.
TTTCAGTAGATACTTCAAGACCTATGAGAAAATTCTATTTTTCTCATCTAAACTCTTTTGCTTTCCAAAAATATTACATTAAACCTCACTTCTGTCTTTGAGCAGGCTGGATTTATTTTACCACATTTTGGAGATATATAAACATACTTAACATGAACCTAATGCCCATTTATTTTACAGTATTAGAGCTGGCAGCAAGACCATTTTAAGTCAATGGAATTGTATCAGTAGTGAATGGATATGGGCCTTTTGGCCTCCACATATTTTTCAGTGAATGAGAGCTTACCCGCAGCTTTCTGCTTTTGGCAATGTAGGTACATGGCGAACATTCAGGAAATCAAGAAATATTTTAGGGAGCTCTTCATTTTCTAAAATGACTGTCTGTAAAAAAAAAAAAAAAAAAAAAAAAAANAGAAATCCAGGATTTTTTAATATTTTAGATATTCCACGCTTTTATTCAAGCTACTGAAACATACACCATTTGCAACATTTTTCAATTCACACCTATTTTGGAGAGCTTCATTTCAGTAAGAAAATGACAATTCTTGAAACACATATAAATACATTCAGCTTATGCTACTACATTCTTTTTCACCTGCCATCACTGATGCCAAGCTAGATGCCTCTCAAGCAGAGATATCTGATTCTGGAACTAAGTTACTGGTGTGTTCATTTGTGAATAAAATTCTGTTTGTTTAAAACATAAAATAAAGCAGCTACAGCTCCCTGCTTTTGTGTTCACCTCACAGAAGACTCCTGTCTGCCACATCAGTGGAAAAACAAACTCTCCACTTTGTGCAGTTTTATTAATGCATGCCTTTGTAAATGCCAACAAGAGAAACTCTTTGCTTGGCTTGTCAGAATACAACATATTCGTTGTACCTGCACTGTGACTCCTAATGACAAAGCTCTGGCCACAGAGCTGCTGGCTAGAACTACCATACTCTTCCACAGCAATGATATAACAGCTGGTTTCCATCCTCCTTTGTTTTTCCATTGATGAGATGACGATCAGTTTTCAGTAAATTAATTACAAATATGCTTAAAAGTATGTAGTAGATAAATGAGATGCTTAGGTTCATGTTCATCATGAAAGAATGACTTTTAAAGGGAACAACAGATCTCTGACAGTTTTAAAGGAGTAGACCAAAAATAATTGTTGAACTTTAGTTTCCACAATACAGACAAAACAGTTCATAAATTCAACCAATGTCTCCTCTGAAAGATCAGGCACCTATTTACTTATTGTTTGTACTGCCATACACTCTCATAACACACATCCTTCATGTGAGAATGAAAGCAACAAGCTCTTCCCTAAAGACTTTTACTTCATAAAGTCCTGGAGTGAACTCCATGGAAGAAATTTCACTAGATTTGTAAATGAGACTACTTGTACATGTAAAGCTATCCACATTAATCCTGCTCATTTTCACACTCTATAATAGAAGCAACAAAACCTGGAGAAGAAACAAGACTGGTGATGGGAAGAAACATTACCTCCTGAATGTAAACAGAGTAATTTGTTCCTGCCTGTGTATTCTTTTACATCACAATATCACTAGGGAGACGCAATGATATGTGGAGGATAAAAGGATCTCAAAAAGAAATAGGTTGGAAGAGACATCTAAAGGTCATCTAGATTTTATAGCAGGTTTTATAGCAAAAGGTTTGTTTATTTGTGTAATGAAAACCCAGTTAGTATAAGTTACATATGACGTACATAGACTTAAAAACACATTTGAAAAACAAAATATTTGAGAACTGGTTCCTTTTTATGTTACATTTGCAAATGTAGACTCTCAATCCAGAGGCTGTATTTCTTCAATGCCTGAGGACACCATTAATAAGTTTGAAAAAAAGAACAGAGAAAAATGCAGATTTTGATCTTTTCTGTCCTAGATTTTAATGGATCTAACAAACAGGGACACCTGAAATCTTGGCAAGTGTTAAGCCTTTCAGTTCACCTCTATATGAAGATGCTGCATTAAAAAATGCCACTTCATTTGCATAGTGCAAAATCAGCACTCTGCTGCTGCAAAATTTATCCTGTTCTGCATTCAGGTTATGCATAGGAGGAGGGGTGGAGGTGGATGCATATTCAGAGTGTGTGTGGACTGCATAACAATGAGTATGACTTGCTCAAATAAAATCATCTTACTAATTATATGCAATGAAGAATAGCAAAAAGTTGTATAAAGATCTTTAAGGGCACCCAATGCTTATGTGCAATCTCATGCTTACACCTCCTGACAGCTTTTTCCAAAAGTTGAGCTGCCTGCTGAGACTGCTGAACAAAACAGTGATTGTCAGGGAAGAAAGGAAGAATACACCTCAGTATAAGAGGAAAAATCCCAACAGCTCTTACAAACCTATTTGGTTCTGCTCCACTCACTCCAGATTAATAGCTCTTTCTATTTCTTTTAGTTTTTGTTCATGACGCTCATCAACTCAACCCAAGCCCTGCTAGCCCTGCCCTGACTGAATGCGTTTCACAAAAAGATGTAAGCAAATAGCATCTGTTTTAGTGTGTTAATCCATACAGTTTGTTAACTGTCAGTAACTCCGCTTCGTTGATCAATAAACTTGAAAATGTAGCATTTGTCGAGAATCAAAGGCAATTTTGCACTGCACTGATTGTGGATGCCATCTCTGTTGATTGGAAATTTTGTCATTTCCAGAAGTTTATGAAGGGAGGAATGATTGCATTGAACAAAGGAGGATTTTTCAACTGAGGTAATGTAACAAACATTTTAAAGAATTAAAAAACAAATGAAGGCACAAGTTAATTATACTAATAAGGGGGCAAATTATCTTCTGGCTTGACTTCATTGGTTTCAATACAAAAAAGGGACAGCACATAATCCAGCCATTTAATACGTATGGCACAAACCAAAGAAAAAGAGAAAAATAACTTGGGAACAACAACAAAAAATAGCCAGCAACGCTGGATTAGGTGTATCTATATAGCTGCATTTCCTGCCTCTGGTGGTGGCCCAAAGTGGACGCCCAGAGAAAAATGTAAGCATTCTCAACTTCCTACTTAAATTATTCAAAGAACCCCTCTTAATCAGAAATAAATGTTATCATAATTGGCTTAATTTACCTCGAACAACTCCTAACACAAAAGATTTTTGACTTCTGACTGAAATCTTGTAAGAAATACAGATTTAGCAAACTTGATGATCTTTAAATAACAGCTGAACAGAAAAAGAACCAGTAGGTAAGGTCTCTAAACCACTACCCATAATCTGTGATGTAACATGCTCAACCATAGCCTTTTTTCAAGTGAATATACCACATTGGCTAGAAAATAGGATTACTACTGTATTTGCTCCACAATCAGAAACTTAAGGATACATATCTTCAAAGAAATAAAACTTCTCAATTAGTTTGTTAGTAATGTGAATTTCTAATACATATGAATTCTACCAATATCATAGCAATGAGTTTCAAATATGGGGCCCAGAGTGCTAAGTAGATTAACTTAAGAAAAAAACCAGCATGTGCACTTCCTTTCTGACATAAATAAAAACTCCAGAACTAAAACACCTAGCACAGCCTCTGGCAAGTGATTTAGGAAGTGACTCCAGAAATACATTTTTCAAACTCATTGATTTCAGCTGAACTAAGATTATACGCACCATATTTTCGTTGAAAATCGTAAAGGGTGTTTATCTGTTACTGTCACACTTTAATGAACTACTCCATGCTTCAGGAAAAAAAAAACAACACCAAACTCACAAGGGAAAGCCTGATGTTTACATCAGCAGAAATGTCTTTTTTTTTTGTTGAAAGGGTGCAATTATTATTATGTAACACAAATCACAAAAATCCCAATTTTTCTACCTTATCAGTTTCATAAAATCATGTTCCCTAAGGATGTCATTGATTAGTTGCACATGTTCTTTCAGTGACATCTGAAATACTTAATTGTCGGTTATCTTTTCTCCTTCAGCAAGTAAAATATAGTCACAAAATTGCAAAGGGACTTGTTCTGCCTTAACCTTAGCTAGATGCCATCATGCAGTGGAAAACAGTGCTAAAATATCACAGGATAATGCTCTCCAACAAGGGAGACATATAAACAGCATAATGATTTCCCACGAGTTTCCCTTTTAGAAAATTGTCACTAAAGCCAGGGTAAATGGTGACATATCTTCACAGAGGACACTGCAAAATCGAACACTGGCATTCTAGTTAGGTCCAAACCTACTCATCAGCCAATTATAACAGTAACTGAACATCTTGCTGAAAACCCGAACAAGACCACTGTGCTAACCTTAGGAGATCATGCCCCAGGAATGCATCATTTCCACAGATTTTTATTATTGTTTTTGGTTTTTTTTAATGAAAAAAATATTTAAGAATTAACTTATTACAATCATCAGTCATACTTTCTCAAGGTTACTGGAGTGGGAGAAATGAGAGTGGGAAGCTGAGTTATGAGGTTTTTAAGAGCCCTTACAGACTTTTCCATTCAATCGGGTTTAGTTTGAAATGCTGTACTGTTAGGGTGAAAAAGTTCATGACAGTTTTTCCTCTCTTCACAGGAAAAGATGCTTCACAATACCTAATTCAGTGGTGCAGCTAAAATGGGGGAGAAGAAAATCAATACATTCCAGCTACAGTAAGTAGGCTGGAGTGTCAGTCTCCACTGGGACCAAAACCCACATCTTTTAGAACACTTTAGAGTCTATATTCTTCTATTAACCTGCTTTTCCTGAAATGCTTTACACAGTCCCATGAAATGATAAAAAGGTTACTAAAAGAACACATTAACTAAAAACCAAGTAGATGAAGGAACCAGACTTCTAAGAGCAACCTTTCCTTTTTTAAAAGTAATAACAATTGCAATAATGTTTTATATTACCCACTGTGAACAGTTATGAAGAAACTCATTTCTTCAGTGAGGATATTGTTATAGGTTATCAACAAGAATTACTTCCAAATAAGCTGTCATTTAAGTTGTCATAGTAAGGACTCTCCAATTGTCATTACTACCAGGAACATTCACTGATGGGCAGTTTTGTAGAACAGGAGGAGGTTAAAAGCCATGCTCAAAGCCCTGGATTAAGGTAGAAGGAGCATGCAAACACACATACAATGACACAGATGCAATGTTCCATAGGAAGTACCAGCTAGTTAACAGCCCCAGGCTACATATCAAAGGGAAGTCAACAGTAAAAGTGCCATCTACGCAGTGAAGTTTGAAAGTGAACAAGACACTGACTGTAGGTATTACATGCCAAACTACGTCCAACAAAGATCCATAAGCTACTATCTGAAAGTTGAAGACAAAAGAGTAAAAAAAAAAACCAACAAACCCCCAAAAATCGCAGAGGGGAATTGCACCTTCAAGACTGGAAAACAGTAGAAAAATTCATGCACCAACTTTCTGATCTGTTTGTTATACATCCAATGAGCTTAGAACTCACCAGATACCTTCTGAGTAACAAATGCATCACAACATTCTCAAGCTTCATGGAGCAAAAATAAGCTAGATGGAAGGGAATCCCAACAGGCTAAAAGAGTGCTGGATCACCACTGAAAATACAAAAATTAGTGACAGTGTCTATAAGGTGTTATTGTTTTTCTTTAAACCTCATCTCTATAAGCTATTATTGTTTTTCTTTAAACCTCATCTCTAAAGAACTTAACTCATCTTGATTAAAAATACGACTGAGTGAGTTTTAAGGTAGTGAGTACATTTATAGTTCCAGCTAATATTTAAGTACCAAGTGTAGAGTGGATTGACTTGAGGCTAAGCATACAAATATAACTCATTTGATGTGAAAAATACAATATTGGGGTTTTTCTGGAAAACTGGGAACGTAATGTAGTGGCAGCAAAGAGTAAATCTCTCTGCAGCAAAATAGGAGACTAGCCCTTGAAAGACAAGAAACAAAGTGCAACAGACTACAGTTCCTTTGAAAAATAAAAATGAAAGGAAGCAGTCAATATAATTTCCTGAGACACTGCTCAAAGGATTGGAGGTTAAGACAAAGCTGGATGAGAAATTAAGAAATCAACAGAGCAAAAGGAAAAGAAGCAGAAGGGCAGGATGAGTTAATGATATTTAGAAAAGTTAGTAGGAACAAGAAAGGCTTCTAAAAATAAGTAACAGGACAAAGTAGTGCAAAGAGTAAGCAGATCCATTAACAAAAGATGCCAAAATAAACGATTTTAAAATGGCTGAAGTGTTTTTTAAAAGCCAATAGACCACTAAGAGGATGGACAATTAACAAGTAATTAAGACCATGTCAATAATGCTGCTGATAACAAACAGGTACAGGAATACCTTAGACTATATATATATATATCTCAACCAGTAGATACAGGAAATATACATCTAGGATGGTAAAGAAATTAATTAGTTATGCTTGGAAAAGTCTTCTCAAGAGTACAGGGGAGGAAGGTTTGGAAGAAAGTAACTGCACTTAGAATCCACAATACAACAACAGGTAAAGCAGAAGAGGTTTAACCTTGTAGGGCTGTTGTTTCTGAAAGCTTAAAGGAACTAAGTAAAAATACACTGTAATAAAAAACAACAACCCAGAATTCAGGTTGCAAACTGCATTTGACAAGTTTGGAAACTGACAGGTTTTTTGGTGTCTTGCACAGTCCAATGCTGCTCTCCTATGCTGATCTTTGAGCACTGAGGCGGTCAGACAGGAAAAAGAAGCAAATCTGCCCAACAGTATCTGGCCAGATAATTAAAACTATTATAAATACACACTCTAAGGCAAATAAAACTGGTACAGAAAATGTCAGTTCTAGATTTTCCAAATTTGCAAGTTGTTTCTTTGGTCTTAAGACTGTTCCTCTAAATTTAGTGAATGTTCTGGTCTTCTTAGTATGTGATAACGCTTTCTTAGAGACACAATCATCTAGGTTGGAATTGATCCTTAAGATCATCCAGTCCAACTGTTAACCTAAAACTGTCAAGTCCACCACTAAACCATGTCCCTCAGCACTACATCTACACGGCTTTTAAATACCTCCAGGGATGGTGACTCAACCACTTGCCAGGGCAGCCTGTGCACAACAACAGTTTTGATGAAGAAAGTTTTCCTAAAATTCAATCTAAACATCCCTTGGAGCAACTTGAGGCTTGTTACCTGGGAGAAGACACTGACCCCCCACGTCACCATAACTTCCTTATAGGTAGCTGTAGGGGGTGATAATGTCTCCCTTCAGCCTCCTTCTCTCCAGGTGTCCTGGTTTGAGGTAAAACGAACCAATTTTCTGTTTTACAGTTTTACTTTCTTAGCTGGGCCTCTTCTAACTAGCTAAACTCTGAAATTAACAGCACATTGTTCAAAGCTGTTCCGTCTCACAGTGATAAGACCTGATTATACCAAGGGATGGTATGCAGAGAGGCCCTTGTTTAGATTTATTGCTGGAAGAACCAAGGTCAGATAATTTTCAGCATTTGCCCGTTGGAGGGTCCCACCTTCAAGGAGGAGCGGACAGGACAGGTGACCCAGAACGGACCAACAGGGGTATTCCATCCCATC
>VZRU01007757.1:66740-113850 GCA_013398155.1 Pedionomus torquatus
GGCAAAAAAAATCTCACCTCTCTTTCAGAGAAATAAGCATGCCTTGTTACATGCTGCTCTGTAACTATAGGAGCAAATCAATAGCAGCTGAATGCCATCTGCTTCGGGCAGCAGAACAGCACCAAAAGTGTGAGCAATGCATCTTCCCTTATTGAAAGGTTATTTTATGCAAGTAAACAATTCATCGTCTTCTTGCACGCTTGATGCTCATTTACCACTTTTGATCAATAAAATATGCAAAACAACAAAAAAATTGAATCCTAAGAGTAGTTCTGATGTCAGTGTGATAGTTAATCAATATCAGGTCTCTGTTCAGTAAGGCAGGCAGTAGGGTAACTCCTTTATTGTATGAACCCAGGAAAAAGTGTGGAAATGTGTCTTGTTGCCTCTAAAATGCACTAAGAGAGTGAGAAACAACTTTTATCCTGTAAATTAAAAATAAATTAAAAAAAAAAAAAAAAATTAATCAGAGCACATTATTTTATTTTTTTTCCCCGTTACCATGCAAAGGGTACTTATGTCAGCTTGCCTAATCATTTCTTGCAAAGAATCTGCTGCTATGCTGTTGATAGAGCTATGTTATCATTAATACAAATATTTGGTTAAATCTTAGCCATTATAAGACAGACTTTGGAAAGCAACCTACTCTTGTTTCCTTCTGAAGCTGCTCTGCCTTATTAAGTCTTGGTTTTCAATGTATTTGTTTCAGGTGAACTCAGTTTTTCTTTTAAAAACAAACTGCTATGGGAATTTCTTTTGCACAGTGTTTCTTTTAGTCAGACCACAAACTGCCTTATTACATTAAGCCTCCTGACAATTGATCCAAGTAGAATACTTCTCTCCCAACAAAGAAAACGACATCATTTTTACAGATAGTGTAGAACAAAACCTCCAATTTAAACAGTTTCCTAAAATAACACAAAACACTTGAAATAACAGTTGTTACTTATAAAGGCTCTTTACTCCAGTGATCCACATATCCTAATACTAAAAAAATGAAAACTACTCTCTGATTTGACCAGCAATTTTGCAGATTAGATCACAAAGATAAAGCCACAAATTTAGTTGCACACCGCATGTTCCAACCGGCATTTAATACTGCATGTTTTTCACCGTTCTTCCCTGCTTGTATCTAGAAACACAATTATTCAGGTATGCGGCCTTTACTCACTTTGGTTATTTGAACTAAAAAAAAAGCTTGGTACATTTCTGTAAAAGATTATCTTATACAGGGCTTCCACTTGAGAGAACTGCCAAATAAAAGACTTTTTTTTTAAAAAAAAGAGTACCATTTGCAATGCAAAGACACTTCCCAATGTACTGGCTATGGACTTCTGAAAAGATTTTAATTAAGGTGAAACCAAGCAATACTGAATACAAAAATAATTTCACCATCAGATTAGTGCATGACACAGAATAGACATAAAATCTCACTTGTTGTTCAGTTCTCATGATTCATACAAAACAAGGCAACTGGAAGAATATCTCTATAAATCAACTTGTATAGAATTTTTAAGGTAATTACTGGTAATTAATAAAGCATACATTTAAACATATGAAAAAAGTTATTCCGACCAATCAATAAAACTTAGGAAATGTTTGAGTTTTGGGTCTATTTAAGACTGTGATTTAGAGGCAGATTTGTAAGCAACAAATTTTTCTTTTATAACCCTGTAAGATCCCAAACATCTGTAGTTATAACAGGCAGCTGCCCCTTCTACATAACGCAGCTTGGATCAAGCTCCTTCTGCATGCCTTGTTCGAAAATGTTTATGAGTTTATATGAACTCCAATACACAGTTTGATCACATTTATTGAAGCCCAAACAATTTTGATCAAATTAATAATACAGAACATAGTAGTGAAAGTGCAGTAGCTTTGAGTCAATGACCCAACTAGCAGCAAGGGTATAATTTAAAGTCAGAAATTTCCAGTGCATGCACCGTTAGCCACAGTGAACCTGTTACTGCTCTAAAGGGAATTGTTTGCCTCTTATTAGATTTTCTACAGCACAGCCATAAGTGATAAATGTACTGCTGTACTCACTGTCAAGTTAATCAATGCTGCCAAAGTTTTGTTGACCTAACAGTAATCCATAAAGTGAGCGGCATTTTCTCTATCCCTATGACATCTTGGTCCTCAGTGGGGATACAAATCTTACAACAGCTTCTTAAAAAAAATGAAAAAAAAAAAAACAACCAAAAACCAAAGCAAAGCCGGGGGAAAAAAGATATTTTCAAATTTCTGTCTTTAAATTAGCAGACTGTGACAATTCCTTCTCTCTCTGACAAATTGCTTAAAAATGAAGGCCACACTGGATTCAGTTTGATGGTTAAAATATTAGCAAACGGATAACTTCCCAGCGGATAAAGTCTTGCCTACTGAAAATAAGGAAAAAACAGCTTCACAAGTCTTCCAAGGGAACAGTTGTGAACACAATTTACTTGTGATTACAGATTAGTGCACTGGTTCAAACAGAGGATGGTGCAGCAACTCTCAAGACAGTGATGTGAAAGCAATACTAAAAAATCACCACCAATAAGACTTATATATTGCTGTGTCTGCTGTGATTCACAATCCATGAGAGGCATCACCACTGAAAAGAAGAAAAAGTCAGCAAACCATTTGTGGTAGAATGAGCTACTCTATAAACAGACTGCTGCCATACTCTCACAAGCAATTATAGACATATGAAATATGAATCGCCATTGATTTTTCTTCTAGAGGTCACTCTGCTCCATGTTTTACGCACTCTAGGCATTTATTTGGGTTGCAAACTGACAAGTTTTTACAGAATTAACGGAGCAATGTAATACTTGCTCAATTGCAGGTACTTCATTATGGTTCTGTTCCTTGACACTTGTCCCTCCCAAAACTCACTAGCAAGGGAGTCCATGTTATAAAAAGGTGAGGAACAAGGCAATTACTTGTGAAAAAAGACCATCCTAACTTGGTCAGCGGATGCTTATTTACTCCTTTTGTGCTAATGGCAGACAAGCAACATCAGTAGGAGGGATGCATTTACCACAGCAGATTACCATTCTGCTGATTATGTTCTGATCTGTCTCAAACTCTCCATATGCCTATTATTGAAAGAGGGATGACTTCTCCAGAAAGGAGAATGAAGACTGAAAGTTAGTCCTCTAACAGAAGTAAGATAGCTACATGGATTTCTGTTGAAAATTATCAGAACCTAAAAATATTCCAAAAATGTCAAGTTTCTCTTTAAATCTCATGTTCTTGATGTCACACTCAGAAACTGGTTGATGTTCCTAACTCAGCAACCGGAAAACTACTTAATTTTGGCCAGTAAAGCCCACAAATGAGGTTGAAACTGATAATTATGAATACATAAATAATAGATTCTGTCATTTTTAGACAGCAGTCTTCTTTACTTCTGTTATTCATTTTTTACACCAATATTTAGTCTGTGGGTTTCCCATTGCAAGAAGAATAAGCAAAAAGGCTGTGCTGCACCCTTCCTTCTCAGTGATTATTCTTCCTCCAAAGGCTCCAGCTCCAGTAAGCCTTTGCATCTGAAGCTAAGGTTAAGTTACTATTTTAAGTATATTTCTTTGTGCCTCAACAAAACGACAGAGTAATGCTATAATACTGTGCTGGGGCATGGAGAACTTAATCAGACCCTTGACTCCACGATAAGCAAAAAAAGAGAGTATGCCAACAGTGCAAGTACATCTGGAGACATGGTACCCCAAAATCAAAGCAAACACAAACAGAGTATAAGGATTCAGAAAGGATTTACAGAAGAACTGAAGTCTACAAAAGACCTTACATTCTTTGTTGACTGGACACAAATGTAACCTCTGACACATGACACATGATAACCCTATGACTGATATATGGATTGAATAAAACAATTGACACAAATTGACAAAATGAAATCTCAGGGGAAAAAAATAAAACGGAAAAAAGTGGGAAGATAGGTAGCAACATATGAAGTTGAAAGAATTTGCTGTATATATAAAAATGACAACATGGTGGTTGAGATAAAGACATAAAAATGCTAACATGCTGGTTATAACTGGTGAATATACTACAGCGAAAATAATTTCAAAGTCTCCATCTAAATATTAACAAATGCAGCTTCTCCACCTGTCCCATATCTCAGTGTCAATGAATTGTCTGATGGGTGGACTTCCCTCTGACTTCCTTGTTTAATATCACCACTTTGTAAAATTGGGCAAAAATAATTGACTAAACTAGAGCAACTGGGATTCTTTTCAGAATTTTCTTGGCCTTGCATCCAAGCCTGGCTGCTAGAACAATTCACTGGAATGCTGTCTGTACTTTCACATTAATAATAGAGTTCCTCAATATCTACACTGGACCACAATTATCAACAGCCTGCTGTGCTGTTAGAGCACAAATTCATGACAAACCCTACTAACCTTTATTTCCAATACTACAAAAAGACTCCAATATCCTATGATAACTTACTTTTGCAGTACATGACTTCAGCATTTGAAGTTGGATATCTAATTAGGTTGCGTGATTAAACTTGTTTGAATTTAATTCATTATAAAAAAAGTACCTGTAAAGCAGGTAAGCATTATTGCATGGCATGCAAGTACAATGTTACTACAGACAAGCAAGCTGCTTCCATATCCTGAAGTTACACAACCACTGCTGTTCAAAACTATTAGCATGTACCACTGCATGACCGTGACTGAATCCAAATACAAAGAGAAACATCTCATGGGATAATGCAGAGACAGCTGCTCAAATGCTGGTGGCCGCAAGATTGTGAATCTTGTGTATGGTCTTTGCTCCTCCTGTTGCTTTATGAGTGCTTTTGAAATGCTACATTAGGAATCTTCCCTACTGAACCAGGTGTGAGAGCCGGATCCCCTGATGAAAACTGGAATTGGAGACCTGGATGCCCTGACATCTGGAGGAACTGGAAGAGGTTTTATTCATCTAATTTCCTCATGATTTCTTGGCAACATTCTGAATATTTTTCAGAAGCCAACATTACAGGGAAGCTGCTCAGAAAAACCACAGTTACTCACAATACAACTGTGATCTCCTAGTGACTTGCCAGAAAGGATGTAAAGAAAATTACTGTAAATGACCTGTGTTCAAAGTGCTACATCTGTTGTAGCATGTCTGTTCATCAGTTTATGAGCTGATACGACACCATACTATCACAGTTACGAATGCTGTATTTCCCTACTGATGATGATACTCTGGAAATAAAAAATAAGGTGCTCAAAAATGGAGGATGAACTCCCCTAGTCAGGTACACATAACTGGGATGACATTTTCTCAGAACGTTTTATTGGGAAAGTTATCACTGACCTTTTCATTTTCCTAGAATAGATATACCCAGTGGGTTGCAACAGCATAAGAAGTAAGATTTTCATCCAACATTTTAAAACTATAATTCTACAAAAGCAGACTCCAGCCACATCACTGCTGTAAAGGCCAGCGATGCACCACACAAGCTGCTGTTCTAAGACAGCACTTTTAAAAGCTGTGGCAGCTGGTGTATTTGTGCTGTCAGTTCATATGAGTGATGCCAACATGTACAGCAGTGATACAACTTGCCTAGCCAAGGTAATTCTGTAAAATCTGAGTTAGAAATTAGTCTGTTTAGTGTGTAACAGGCTGTGTGTATTCTCTCCTGCCTTCTTGATGAAGCACGTTACTCCAAAGCCTTATAAACACAATGAATACCAAAAACTGAGCCAACATGCAATATTTTCTTTAAACATACTAAAACTGAAAGCTTATAAATTTATTTCTGGATCTAAAATCTGGATCATTCTCAAAAGGTGAAAGGCTGGCACTTAAGGGGAGCATCCAGGTGGTTTTCCTATGGTTTGTCATTAAGGGCAATATCCAGAGGACCTATGTACAGAATGACACACCATGTGGGTCAATACCATTTGCCATGCAGACAGCTGGAAGAAAGGAACACCCATCAAAAATGTATAGATACATATCATTAGGGACACCCACCTGTATTCAGAAGGAATCAAAATCCAACGTGTTAGGCTTAACTGTCTATCAAACACAGGTATTACTGGTTATTAACATAAGCAAACCACACTTAGAGATTATCACGTCAACCAGATAGTAACAAACACAAATGCTGTAGTATAAGCAGGGCTTTCTTTAGCTTTAGATGCAATTGCAGTTAATCTCATGTTCAGATCTGTACTATATGATTTGTAATTTTCCTACATCTGTTATTTCCTGCATGTTGAAGGACAAATGTATGTAGCCAAGGTGTAAAATACAATAATACAATTTGACATTCTTGTAAAAGAGGTCTTCTAAAGAAACAGCTTTTAGTGCTTTTGCTGCAAGGAGAAACAAGCAAGACTAATTTCTGTACCACAGGTAAAATTTTCCTTTATGCTTAGTGGTTACTCTCAACTCTGTTTTGTTGTATCGGTACTTCTTACTGTTTTATGTAAAATTTGCATTCATTGATAATGTTGGTTTACTCTGACTGTTATACTGAGCTTTCAACTAATTGTTCTCAATTAATCTGTTCCACTCTTTGATAGCTTATTTATCAGATTGGGAAAGATAGATTTAATGGTGCTTGCTGGAAACAAGTTCTTTAATTGGAAATACCAGAGTGTTTAGCTCACTTTGTGCTCTAGCAATTAAGGACAATTTGGAAAAGCGTTTTTCCCCCTACTATTGTCTCCTTGATTAGATATCCAAAGAAGCAGACAAAACAAATGACAATACCACCTAGCACTATTGGTTCAAATAAAAGCCCAGCAGCCAAATTACTTACTATGAGAAATGTGAACCATCCCCATCAATTCCAATGCTGTGTTACATTCATTTTGCTGTATCTTTGCCTCCAAAGTAGGTAAATGGCAAAATTTCTTTCAAAATGCATAGCTCTATGCCTGCCTCAATACAATTATCCCTTTCCACAAATAAGCCAAATCAACAGAAGAAATTATTTTTCTTGATTAAGCTCCCACATTTCTCTTGGGATGAAACAAAACAAACAATTAATCTTTCCTTATTTGTTCTCAGAAGAACCTACATCCCTTAAATGTACGATAACCAGGGTACCTGTGGCAGGCAGTCGGCAGCAATTAGGCTTGTGCTGAAAATGAATGGACTAGAGTCAGAATGCCTAATCTGCTGAGAGTTTCTACAGGAGGGCAAGGTTAGACCAGGAAAATTCCCTTGCTGTGGAAATACTGTTAAAAATTACCACTTGACTTCAGCATAATTAACAAGGTTTGGGAATTTATATAAACTGAGTAATTGAAAAGAATTAGCAAGAGATATATACATTAATCTTCACCAGTTAAAACGTGCCTAATGAAATTAAAGGCTCTACTTCTACTTCATGCATTGTTTCTGCAAACTTTTTTCATCTACAGAAGAAAATGTATATTAGATAAAGACAGTGACAAGTTATCAGAAATTAAAAAGAAGAAACTGCATCACAAAATTCAATTTTTGTAGCAATAGTTCTTGAAAATTTTCTTATATATAATTCATAGCATTTATCATAAAAAAACCTCTATGAAAGTTCTATGAAAGTTTCCTATGTCAATGTCAATGTTTTTAAAGTCAACAGAAAAATTCACACCAGAATTATAAATTTAGGCATCACTCAGTAATGCATATTTATTTCTAAATGCATTTGCACTTAAATTTGTCTGTCTCAGTCAAGACATTCTACAATCAACAGTTTCAGTAAAATGAGCTTTTTTACACATAAATCTGTATTTTCTATGGATTACAGAGATAATAAACAGATAGAAAAATAAAGGCAAGCAATGCTGATGTGTGTGGAGACAGACAACGTCAGCAGAAGATAACATGCATTTGCTGTCCTCCTAGGCTACTCATGACACAGGACCTTTTCCTCTTTGTTCACCCTGAAGTCCTTCAACATATCCTTCATAAAGGAGATGTGCAATGCTGCATAAAAGCCAAGAAAAGGGAACACTCACAAGCGAATTGTATCTAATGCAGGCGACTCCAATTTACTGCAGAACTAAAGGAGAAGGCTCACTGACCACCTTTGGACAGCCTATCTGGGGAAGACAAGTCATCTCCTTCTCTACTTATCTCTTTTAGCTACTGATGGACTAGCTTTTACTTTCTGCCTAAAGCAGCCCTTCTATCAAAATTTTTTTCTGTTCCTATGCCCTTTCCTTGCAGCATCTCTAAATCAGAAGCTCAAGAATTACTACTTATTTAATTCAATGTCTTTCCAGTAAAACCCTGCGATTAGTTCCATGGTTTTCTGTTGGTGTTTTTTTGTTGTTGTTGCTGTTGTTGTTTGTGGGTTTTTTTGTTTTGTTTTCCCTTCAGAATGGTCTATGATAAATTAAATAAACAACATTAGATAAAAACATTAAAGTTGTTATGGCACACTTCAAAGTGAATTGTCAGGTTAAGGTATCAAACTTTAATTCAGCTTCTTTATGTGTAAGGTTTTATTTAATATTGCTTACATACACAGTACAATCCCATACTACTTTCCCTCTTAAGAATCAGTTCTTCATTGAAAGCACAGAATGGCATAAAGTTATTCAGAATATATTTGGTATTTTGTCTCATTCCTCCAAATGTGGCCTGTGTCTTATGAGGAAATTCAAAACTTGCTATACAGACAGTTCACTTCTTTGTGAACTTTTTTCTCTAGCTCTCATGTGCAGTTTATAAATATGTAAAGAATATTAATGATTGGTCTTCAGTCACACAAAAAGTGTAAGCAAATGCATAATATCAGATTGCACAAAGACAATGATTTAGCAGATGTAGGTCCAAACTATGTGCTAATTTACTGAACGGCATTAACAAAACGTAGTGCGTTGCACTACACATGCAATAATAAAATATTCTTTCACCAGAACATAAGTTTTTCCATTAATTGGCAATTCATAAAGTAACTTTACAGATTACTTTTGAAGAAAAAGCCCTTAAGTCTTGCCTCAAAAGTCCAATTTAAAAAGGCAAGTAATTTGTACATCAAAAATAAAAACTACCTTATGTAAAACAACAGAAAGTAGGAAATGAATAAGTGGTTAAAATGCTGTAGATTGATGAAAAAGATAGGGGAAACTAAATCTTTCTACTATACTTCAGATCATGATAATAAAGACTATTTGCAGGAATTACAGATCCCTCCTTCCTTCCTCTACTATAGTGGACAAAAATTGTTTGATTTCTTTATTTTTCCCAAGAAGAAAAGAACTTCAGAGTCAATGCACATACTGAAATAACTATGAAATATTTATTAAGGAAAAAGAAAATTTAATGTCTACTGGTCAAACAAGGAGTTGCCTTCAGGATGAGGAAGGTGACTCTTTTTTCTTTCATCGTAGCTAAATTAAGTAAGTATCTCACACTTTGTATTGCTCTAGAAGGAAGGCTATTAGAACAATTGCCCATCAGCAGACTACAGTGACAACAACAGTGCACCAGCATTCAAGTTTTAATATCCCTAGTTCTGCTTTAACAGGCTGCAACATCTAGGTGAAGAATTTGATTTCTTTCTCCCTCCTCATAAAATATCTTACAGTTATTCTAAGCACATGCAGGTCATGATAGAGAACATTTCTCACTGTATATAAATGCACAATTAGTACAGTTAAATGGTCATGTTAACTTGGGCAAAAGTATGTGATACAGCAGCATTATGATATAAAGCATAATGTAGACAGAATAAGTACTTAGATATTGTTTTCTGAACTGTCATAACATAAATCCTGCTTTTAACTGAGTAAAATTTATTTTGATCAGCTCTAACATGTAAAAGTGAAATTAAGGCACATGGAAAATAAAGATGTGATTGGAGACAGCCAACATGGCTTCACCAAGGGCAAATCCTGCCTGACAAATCTGATGGCCTTCTATGGTACTGCTACAAATTTGGTGGACAAAGGCAGGGCAACGGATGTCATCTACCTGGACTTATGCAAAGCATTTGACACTGTCCCACATGACATCCTAGTCTCCAAATTGGAAAGTCATGGGTTCGATGGATGGACCACTTGGTGAATAAGGAACTGGCTGGATGGCCACACTCAAAGGGTTGTGATCAATGGCTCAATGTCCAAGTGGCGGCTGGTGACGAGTGGTGTCGCACAAGGGTCAGTATTGGGACCAGTGCTATTTAACATCCTTGTCAGAGACATGGTCAGTGGGATAGAATCTGCTCTCCACAAGTTTGCCAATGATACCAAGCTTGGTGGTGCAGTCGACACACTGGAGGGAAGGGATGCCATCCAGATGGACCTGGGCAGGCTTGAGAGGTGAGCTAATGCAAATGGCATGAAGTTCAACCAAGCCAAGTACAGGGTCCTGCACCTGGGACGTGGCAATCCCAGGCACAAATAAGGCTGGGCAGAGAATCTGGAGAGCAGTCCTGAGGAGAAAGACTTGGGAGTGCTCATGGATGAGAAGCTCAACATGAGCCGGCAGTGCTCACTGNTGGGATAACCTGGAATCTTGGGAATACTAAAACTGATGTACCCAGACCCTTTTACTAGAGAGCGGATTAGGGAGTGATTGATAGGACAAGGCGTAATGATAGGCAAAGGGGTAATGATTTTAAACTAGAAGAGGGGAGATTTAGATTAGATATTAGGAAGAAATTAATTCCTGTGAGGGTGGTGAGGCATTGGAACAGGTTGCTCAGAGAAGATGTCCATGCCCCATCCATGGGAGTGTTCAAGGGCAGGCTGGATGGGGCTTTGAGCAACCTGGTCTAGTGGGAGGTGTCTCTGCCCATGGCAGGGGGGTTGGAACGTGATGATCATTAAGGTCCCTTCCAACTCTAACCATTCCATGATTGTATGAAATGAGAGAGAAGGTAATGCAGCACAGTTCTATACAGCAAAAGCAAACAGATTATTGAAGATGCAGGAAAAGGTATGAATTATTAAACACAATGTAGCACCATTTGAAAAGCAAAAAACCTAACTCTTAAAATGCAAAGCAGGTAATTTTCTTAATCATACTTGAGAAAACCTTGGAATATTTCTGCAAAAATGCCTCTGTAAACAGACACTCTTAATAAAATGTCTCTCCTTTAAATTACCTAGTTTGCTTTCCTGTTTTTTCTTCTTTTACATCTCCTCTTACCATAAACACAATCCTGCGTGTGTCAAGCATGCTTCTTTAAAATCCACAGTCATCTAAAAACAGCTACGTATCTGTAACACCAAGGAAACATGTATGCACAACAGAATCTTAAGAGAGAGCTGGTCGCAGCAATGATGGATTTAAGTTATTAACCGATCAAAAAAAGATGGATGGTGGTCTGCTTTTCTTAATCTACATCATCATCTAGATCTATTTAAAGATATGTGGTACACTAACAAACTTAGTTAAGGTTTCGATAAAATCAGTAGAATAATCTGCCCTGTTACATTGAGACTGTATCGATCAATAAAATCACTTGTACTAGGAAAGTACTGTTAAGTACTGACAATCCCAGCCATTAATATTATTTAACACTCTGCTCACAATCTTTAATGAGGACAAAGAACATTTTGCCTTTTTTATACTTACCATCTCATTGCTTTCAGAGCTCCTTACAGGTACAGTTCAACCTTAATTACTATAGACTAAATGGAGTTAGAGAAGGAAGACACTGAGCAATTTTTGATAATTGAGAGAATTTTCAATGTTTAATAGATGTGGGGGACTCAACAGACTTTCCAGCAAAACTTCAGTTAAACCTTATTTCACTGAAGCCAACTTTTACTTGCAACTTTCTAACACTAAACTCATTCTTCCCAATGTACTCATCTGTATCTAAAACAAAACTGGTTTCCAGAAACACCAATCAGGAAGATAAGCATCTGTTCTGGACTTTTCTTCAAATAAGACAATTTGGTCTTAAATTAGTTAGAAATAGATCCCAACAGCAAATGCAGGCACAGGGCAAAGGGAAAGATTGCCTGTGCAGAAATCTTTGTGGTGGTTAATGAATGAAACAAGGAAGTCAGAGTAAATTCTATCCAGCTCCTGCTCCTCCTCAAATATGGGGAATGGTTAAACAGAAGCTTAGTGGGAAAAAAACACACAGTTTTTTTCATGCACAGAATAAGGTACAGAAGAACAAAAATAGGCCCAAATTTTGTACAAAAGTTTTAGAGCTTAAAAATTCTTACTCTTAGCTCAGTTTTTAAATATATATCCAATTACCTCTCACGTGTAAAACATTTGGTCTTAAAAGGCATTAGCCTGGCTCTGCACAGTGGCATCTGAACTGCATACCTCTCCATTGAATCTAATAGGATTCAACCACATCTTCTCAGCTGTATGAATCAATCTTTTTTTTTTTTTTCTTTTAAGAATAGTGTTTGTGATACATACAGGGCTACACAAGTACATGTTTAATTACTTTAAGGATTGTATAAGAAAGGTTATAAAGATTCAGACCAAAGGACCATTTAGCACTGTATCTTATCTCCAAAAATGGCAATAAATGGGTATCAAGGAAGAGTATAAATGAGCAAGATTAATACATGAGACATTTTCCTTCAATACTCCAGCAGCCTTGGAAGTTATTTCCAGCTTGATATAAACTGTTCCATGCTTGATAATGGAACATTTGCAGTCTTCCCTTGAAACAATTTAGTATTTTGCATTCACAACACCCTTTGGCAAAGACACACAGGTATACAGGAATAATGAAATGTTTGATACAGAATGCATTTCTGAGAATGTAAAGGAAGAACAATTGTAATGAACATTAACACTGACAGAGTAGATAAATGTGATAAATGTGAACCACATAGAAACAAAATTTGAATAGCTGAATGATCATTGAATAGTTCTAAGATCATTCCACCATTACATTTCCAGAATTAAATAGTAACCAACTTGATTTATTTATATAAAAGAAATATAATAAATAAATATAAATATAATTATAAATATAAATAGATACAAATAAACATTTTTATAAAAGCAAACACGTCTTAGAGAAGTGCACATATTACACACCAAGATCTCAATATTTCTACACAGCTCCAACAGCTGCTGTTCAAAAATATCTACCACTACAGATACATTTTTTTCTTCTTTAATGTTGATAATGGAACATCAAGAACCATTCCATTTAGAAAGCAAAGTTCCTACAGAACTATGTCAGCTTCAACCATCATACACAACAAATCCCCCTTCTTTATATGAAATCCTAGCTCTTGTTCTGCCTAGCAGAGCTCAGGCTGACTTTTATGTACTACCTTGGGACATTTTTTCCTCCATTTCACAAAGAGAAAACAGTGAAAAAACCTGTGTGTCACCGAGGGTTTGTTTTCCCTACTCTCTCATCCTATTCCAGCCAAGACAGCTCTGAAGCAGTAATTCAGGTACAGTTACAGAGGAGCATTCAGCTACTGGAAGGCAAAGCACAATGTGGAGTACTTGTAGACTGACATCAGGAGTCTAGACAGCTTTTATCAGAGCAGAGACCTCTTCAGTCTTCTGGACAGACAAGGTTATAAATGACTGAGTTCACATTCCTCCTTGTTAGAATAGCAAGAGGCAAACAGGAATCGAATCAGTTAAGCAGTGAAGAACTAACGAAACTTTCTGCTAGGCAATGGAAAACTTTTTCTTCAGAATTAGATAAAAGACCCTGAGAAATCAAATTATCTCACTCCCCAGAATGACAGCAAAAACGGGCTATGACTGACACTCAAGAAACAGAAGATTCTTATCCTCAGCTGAAATACAGAACGCTGTATTAACGTCTGAAATGCTCTGTAACAGCGTTTCCAAATCAACAAAAAGATCCTTTTGGTATCTGAATTTTTTTAATTGAATCTAAAACATTTATGAAGCAACAGCCCACAACTAGGTCAACTTAGAAGAAAACAGTTTCAAAAGCTTTAGAATACAATTTGGATTGATGACTAAAATCAGAGGCGTTTTTTTTTTTGTTTTAGGGCTAGGGAAGGTTATTTAATCCTTCCATGCAGATTTAGTGACTTGTTCATACCCATTTCCCAGTCAGAAAATACTATTTATTTATTTAAACTTTACCACAAGGAATTCAGTATCAACACTTATTGAAGGAATTAAAGAAAATCATCATGACCCATGAAGAAACAAGACCTTGGGCCAAATTTTCTGTAAGACAGTTCTTCTGCAGTCACTAACTGCAGAAATAGCTCTTTAGCCTTAATTTTTTATTTTTGCAATTGCTGTTAACTGTACCCCAAAAAGAGTAAAAAATGCAATATAATAATGGGTGATCTTCTCCTTTATATTTCTGAAGAACTTACCATAAAGTAACTACAGAACATTCATAATTCCACCCTGCTGGTAACAAAGACAGCTAAGGAGTACAGGATTGGATTCTACTTTCTTAAGAGCAAAATCATAACAGATATGGTTTATGTTTTTCAGGAAGGTTTGGTAGTTAAAATATTTTTAACGAGAAATGCATTTTGGAGAATACTGAAATATAGGTCAAAGTGTTGCTCATATCTCCAGATTATTTCCTTAAATGGAAAACAAATCTCTAGTCCAGTTTCATAGACTCCATAATTCATTCTGAAGATTTGGATTCCTGAAACTGTTGGAATGTTGAAGTTCATCAAGTCTTCAAGTCTCACAGCCAAGCAGCACTTTAACTAATCTTATCTCCAGGAATCAGGACTGTTCTCTTTGTAAAAAGTTCAAGAGTAAATAAAAGGCAAGTATGTTTTCTTGACCTCAGCTGAGAGAAATATTAGATCTACATAATAACTCTGGGTAGAGACATACGTACATACAGACCCTACATACATATAGAGCAGTTCAGAAGGTTTACAGCCCTCTGTTTTATACTAGTCTTGCCAGTCACAAGAATTTCTTCAGGTCACCCAGACCACGAGAAACCTGGTAGTATCCTGAAGCTCATCAAAAATATGGGACTCCTCCAAAATCTTTCCTCATAACCAAATAATTTCAGTGAAGATGAGCAGCAGCACACAGTTGCATGCTGAGGTGTGGGTGCCACTTCACAGGGAATTCTGTTAATGATGTCTGTTATCTTGTTGGACTGATGATATCAGCAAATGATGAGATTTCTTCTGCCCAAGGGGGTTGGAAAATATCTATTCCATTGAACTTTAAAAGGCAGACCTGTCAAAGGGCAGGTCCCTGGGGCAGACAGACTGGAAGGCAATAACATCCAGTGTCAGCTTACTGGGACAAGGATATGACCTAAATCCAAATCACTAGAGAGCAGGTGGCTAGATCAAATTCTTCCCCATTAGCATTTCACTGAAAATAAGCTCCATAAAAACTGCTTCTCCAAGAGTGCATTGTATAAAATCTATTTGTAACAAATACTGATCCAATTGACAATGCAGCTGCAGCTTCTTCGATAACCAATTAGATAAGGTCCCTTACTGCTGCCCTTAGGAATCCCAGCAATCTCTTCAACATCCAAAATAAAATCCCAACTACCTGTTCAGTTGATCCATCCACAAGATGACTTAATGAACACATACACAACAGGAACTGTGCAAAAGGGAGCACTTGAAGTGATCTACATCTCCTTTAAATACAATTCCAAAGCAGACCATACTTCCATACTGCTTTGTGATGAGCAGTCAGCCCAAGATTATACAGTGGATTATTAACAGTCTGTCCTATCATCTCCCACACTTTACCTTCAGGTACTTTCAAGAAAATGCAGTTTTCCAGGCTCACAAACACACTATCAGGAGTCACAGACTTTCAATGCAAGTCCAGTTGGCAGCCCTTCTCCAATTAGAGGCTCACTACACAACTAGCTGCCTCAAGTCTGCATCCTCTACCTTTTCTCAACCCCAAACTCTTCAGGAAACATATCAAGAGAAGACATTTCATAACTATAAACAAATCATGGCTAAGTTCAAATCTTACTGCAATCTAATACTACTGCTAGAAAGATTTTTGTCCACAGTAGTGTAATCCAATGACTTATTTTACAAGTCAAAACCACCTGCATTCACACCTCTGCTGTACTGCAAGCTACAAGCTCAGATATACAAAAAAGTAACTATTAGGCCAGAATTTACATCAGATACTAATTGATTTATGATAACTCTTAGTTGATAGCCGCCATAAAGTAATTAGAACTGGTTTAGTCCTCTTCCAATGTAAGTAACAGGAATTTTCTTATTTAGAGGAGACTAAACCAGCTCAAGATCAAGCAAGTCCTGTATGCTGTAGGTTAATATGCACAGAGAGAATTACAACAGATCACTAAAGGAGCAATAGCTTATTGCTTCACAATAATTTGCTTGAATATTTGAGTCTGTCATTCACTTGTCTTTGCATCTGTTTCCTCGCCAATAAATTAAACATACTCCTTTTTGCCTCTTGTCAGTCAGATGACTGTTCTTGGTATTCACAAGAACTCTGCTATTACTATTATACATGTGGCTAAATTACTACACATACTAGTGATTACTATTCACCTGTTCCACAGTATTAAAAACTAATGTTGTAAATTCCAACCAAACGTGTGAAATATGAAGTCATATATGAATATGAAGTAAATTATTCTTTCACAATTCCACGAAAACCGGTCTATTATAACAAGAAAAAAAAATCCCCATTCTACCTTTCAAAGACGAGAGGAAAATAAGCCATATGATGAACACTTGATACCAAAAAATTTAAGAAAATTACTATTTGTATCTCACCATTTAATAGTATTTGGTTTATTCATAATTTTCCTATTCTTCAGAAAGATATAATGAAAAGTTTCTGTTCATCCGCTCTAAGAACCAACCTGTGCTGCAAGCATTTAAGAGGGCAGTTTCATCATTAAAAAGTCCCAAAAGAATAACAAGGTACTGGCAAACGCAGCATCTTTTAGCTCAGAAAGAGGAATTTCATGCTTTCGTTATTACTTGGCACAGACTGACTCTACTATTCTGATTACATATCATTAGACTTACCTGCACATAACTATAGAAGTCTAATTAATTAACAGTATATTCAGAAGCCAATATGATTAGATCATGTCAGATATAGGTGCATATTTCACTGCTATCTGCATAGCATATTATTTCTTGCCTGTACAGGTTTTCAAGATGCAAAGTGCAATATTGAGAAATTAAATATTTACTGAATTTTAATGTAACATCTGTGCAAATGCTCAATCTCTGCATGAGATTCTGGCTGGCTTTGAAAAAACAGTTAATGACTACTATGACTCCATAATAGTTTACCAGCTGTACAAGCAGCTAGCTACTAGTACCACCACTGAATATTGATAGCAATAGCCAAACTGCTTTCGCAGATTAACTCTCATTAGTATCACCTGAAAATATGTTTGCAATGTTTTATATACATGGTGTTAAATTAAAAACTGATCATGTCTTCTGAAATTGTAGCATATTCCTACACACTGTCTTAGAAAATGCTTGGCACTGTTAAAACCTTCTGATAACTGAAGTACCTTAATATGAACAATTAATTGTATAAAATGAAGCTCTTATTATTTTAAAATTTAAAATTTAATGGATGATTGGTTCTGCTTTCTGTCAGCAGAAACAGAAATTAATGACTTTGACAAGAATATTTATTAGTTTTGTTCTTGTTTTAATTTAGTATGCACATTGATGTGGAAATAATATAGAGGCTTGTCGTGTTTTCATCAGATGACATCCAGCAGTCCATTCCAATCTAAACCACTGCATGTTCCTATGACAGCCAACAGTGATAGAAGAGAGGTAAAGTTAATTAAATGTACGTACAAGGCTGCACAAGATCAAGAGTTGAGCAACTCTACCAGTAGGGGGAGATGTTCTTTTAAAGTTTATCAGCAATTAAAAACTGCTAACCAATCTTTTTAACAGTATCAACCTCCTAAGAGAAATCCGTACTTGTGCCCTAGTAGTGATAACCTTCAAAATACAGTTTTATGAAAATAAATGAAAAAAACCCCAACAACTACCAAGCAGCAAAATTCACAGCAAATGGCTGCAGGACAAAAATGCAGTGATGATGGAGCAAGCTGTGCTGACAGGCATCAAAACCAAAAAGGCCCTATTCCTTTTCAAAACGAAAGCCTTTCCAACAGCAGTGTTTTTTCACCCACATAATATATGTTAATTTTTACATGTCAATGATGCTATACATATCATAGAGCAAGAAGGAAAAATAGTATCAAAATATTTGAAAATAAAAAATTAAAATCACCTATGTTGCCCAAAATGATGCTCCCTACATCTCAGAAAAAAATCTGAGCAGTGTTTTTCTCTTTATTTCCAAATTTTTTATAAGTTTAATGTCAGAAGTAATACTGTCTCATGTCACACTGTAATTCCATCCTCCTTCATGAGCAGTTTTCTTTTATAAAATCTTCCTGAGAATCAAGGAGCTTCCCTGAACAGTGCAGGTTACCATCTATTTTCTATGAATGCAGCTCACTCCCCACTATGTTGCAGTTCACCATTCTTCCAGTTGTGCTACTGCAACTGTGGACAATGGCATAAATAAGATCTCTGAAATTTTTATTACTCTGATCTGAGTGAAAATAGAATACTCACATTCTTGCATCCTCCCAAAACAACTATCCTTTCACTCAGATCATTTCTATGATCACTTCAATAAAACAGCACTTGCATTGGTACACCTGTAGATGTAGTGAACTGGAAATATGTCTACAGAAATGCCTTAATCCAACTTTGTTACCAGTCAAATGGCCATGAAAGTACACCTCAGCGAGTTTTTAAAGGAAATATGGTGAAAGTGAAAATTCCATTTATTTTAAAAAGGGATTTATCACTGGTATATACAGATGGCCATATGTTTCAGTCAATCCTGTCATTTAACTACAGACATTTCAGTCTGTAGTATAATCAGAACCCAAATTAGTACAATCTAGACTTTAAATGTGACTTTTCAAATTGAGATGATTATGGGATGACTTGTTCCTTTTCAACAAGAAGAACAATTCAGATACAGGCACATCAGATATAGTAGTAGGAAAAAGAATTTCATGAGTTGATTCTTCCATCGTCTGTCTAAATAGAGAAGAGTTAAATCAAGCCTCCTTGTATCTCTTCTGCAACACTTTCAATACGTATATTAGAACAACTTTGGAAAGAATAATATTATTTTCCCCATTTCAGGCACAGGAAAATGAGGTATTAGGAGGTTTGCCGAAGTCAATCAGCAGCTTTTTCCAGAATCAGGAAAAAAAAGCAAAACAGTCTGGATTTCTAACAGCTAGTTTTGCTAAGTGAACATAAATCAGTAATGAGCCAGTAAGTAGCTCATTTTCCCCCTCTGAAATTGCCTATCACTAAACCGCCACACTTTATATGTTCAAATCTGAAAACGGACGTCACTTTTACTTTCACAGTGCTGAGAGGACACTCACCTGCAGGTACAACTCCAAGCCTTGCCGACGCTGCTCCAGGACCTTGGGCACCCAGTTTCTCACATGTTTTGAAGGGATCTCTGGAGTTCTTATGAACTTCTTGAGCTGCAAATGAAAAGAAATACAGACAGGAACAAAGTGTAATAGCATCCCTTTAATAAAATAAACATGTTTTTGTTAGAAATGAGGCAGCACAGGTAAAATAACCACACATAAAGGACAACAGCACAGCAATTAAGTTACTCAACATCAGCTCACCGAAATAACAGTAGACTTCATCCTTACAGGTTGCAGTTAAAAGTCCCGAAATCTACCTGCCCCGGTACTCCATTAACAATTTGCTGTGCGTAACAGCCTTAAAACAAAACAGCAACTGCCTAAGAATACTTGAAATGTATTCCCCATTAATTGATCTGGGGTGATACCTCAACAACATCACTGCAACGTACCCAAATACTGCCTCGCTAAGGGTGGTGATAAAACACTAAGAGAATTTCTAACTCTAGATTTAGGCAACTATGAACAAGTGGGAGAAGTACAGGGAGGAGAGTAAACCATTTCTCTGGAGAGCTGGCAACCAAGACTGCAACAAGTCCATGCTCTCATGCACCAACAGATTGACAGTTTTTTTAAAATAACTTATACAGAGAAATAGCAAGATTGCCACTGAACATATTTCTCAGACAGCTCTGTAACTATTCCTCCAAAAATTCCCACAGGAAAGCTTTTACAGAGATATATGGAAATGCGCACATACATATACATGAGCGTGTATAGGTAGACACAAACATACATTCTGACAACTAAAAATCCTCTTAATGGAGCAACGTATTTTTTCAAAATAAAAAAAAAAAATTAATGTTTTCCTCAAAACCACAGAGCAAAAATAGTAACTGGAATGGACTCCATTGCATTTTAATAAAGATGACATTAGACATTCCTTCTGTTAGATACTGCCTCTGAGTAAATTTGAGGCAAGGAATTCAAGGAAAGAAACTCAAAATTGACTTTGACATGCAGACCCATGGGAGACTGAGAATTTACATTTCATCTTTGAGCTTGCTGAGATGTCACTATAGGAAAAAAGCAGTGCCAACATATCAACGTCTCTACAATTACAAGTAACAAAGCTGCAGCAAGGAAACCTCAATTGCTCTGAAAACATTTTGTGACTTCCTTATTTCTTAATTGTGCTAAATTACATTTAAATGTGAAGTGAGAAAAATAACCCACCAAAAGAAAATCCCAAACCCTTATACTTTTACTGACCGATCTCAAAGCCAGAATATAACTCCCCATTTTTTCCTCTAAATTGGTTGAGAATGTTGAAGAAGCTATGGTCACAGCTGTTGTAAACTATGACAGCACCTGCAGATGAGTAACAAATGAGGAGAACGCTCCAGATGAGGGGAGACAGATCTGAAACAATATAAGCATCCACAAAGGCCTAGCTGCTTACAAGATAAATACTCTGTGGCTGGTACCTCAGCCGGTGATTAACAATCCTTTTGTGCTCTGTGGCTCTGTTATATAAAGCATCCAAAAAACAACTGTATAAATGCTCATACACAGGTACTGTGTGCAGGTATAAAGCACATGCTATACTGATGTACAAAGAATAAAATATAAGCCTGCTTTCTTATGCTTACAATAATCCAATAACATATTGCAACAAATAATTATTACAACATCAACAAACAAAGCAAACCCATGTATGTGTTAGCTATACTGCTTCAGACCTGCCCCTACACAAGAAATATTTATCTGAGGGCAATTATTGGTTGTAATACCTTCCTGTCTGTAGCACTGATAGTATGCCTATTTCACATACTGTAGCATCTATTTCTTGCAAGACTAAAAATGGCTCAAATTATCAAGTAAAGAACTATTTCTCCAAGTGCAAAAAGTCAGTGTGATTTAGTTTACATTAATTATTCCAAAAATATAAATAAGTTTCAAAACAAAATGTATAGAATTTGAGATTTTTGCAAATTTCACTGCAGTAGTTGCCTGTCACCTTCTAGCACTCTGCTGCTTAAAAAGAACTACCAATATTTAAAAATGTAAAGGGAAAAGGTATAAAAAAGGAATTAGGGAATAAATATGAAAAAATGGTATTTTTGACTGTTACACATATAGAAATAATTCCTTCTAAAAAACTCATCATGTGAGAATCAGAAAATTTTTCTTCAGACTTAAATACAATACTTACAATACTGTAATGTGAATAGTCCGTATCCTCAAAGGCCTGGTTTGCTGTTCATAACCAGGGCAAAGTAGTCTACACGAACTATTTCAAAAAAGCCAACAGCAGTGAATGGTTTCTGTCAAGGGAATAATTTGTACTCCTGATGCAGAATGGCAGTCTTGAAAAGATTGTAAATGTTTTCCACTCCAGCCAGATGGCACAGGAAGTGGGGCTTTATTTTATCACACAACTGGAATGTAAGAAAGGTTGAACCCATAAAGGAGACAAATCCAGCCATGTTCTTGGAAATGGTTTTGTTAAAAAAAAAATCAAAATTAATCATAACATTAATTGTCATTCTGATGAATTAATAATGTCCTATATGAGCAATGGAATCCTCTTTCTTCCATATGATGAGAGTGGAGCATGTGCTTCTCTGGCGAAAGGCACTATCTCCCCTTCAGCCTCCTTTCCCATTTTCTACCACCGTTGTTCTCTACAGAAGCTTTGCTTTTCATGCCCACTACAAATATCTTGAGCGCTAAGGGCACCTTGAATGCACAGTAAATCTAAAGATACCTTTCCAATTGCCATGTACTCACATCAACTTAGAGTGAAACTTACATTTTAAATTAAAGGGAATGAGAGGAACAACAACAAAAAAATACCCTATTGGCATGCTGGAAACAAACTGGTATCTGGACCTGACTAAAAATAGTGTCATGGGATGTGAACAATTTGTTCACAAAGAACAATCAAGATACAAGTTAAAACTATTCTTCTCCAGTACAAACTGTACTTCTATATACTTCTGTACTGTATGAACTACTCTCCAGTACACTCTAGTTTTTCAAGAGCATTGAGATTTTCTACTCTAACAAAAAACAGAGAGAAGGGTGAAAGCACACACTGTATTTCAGAGAATGCTTTCTCTAGGATTTCTGTAAAACTAAATATCCTTATAAAAGCTCAAAGCATGAGCTGTTCGACCATGCTTCCTGAAATTTTACTACAACTCAAAAAAGTAAAACTGAAGAAAAGAGGAATACTGATGCTAAAATATGCTGAGTGCAAATAAGAAAAAGTCACCATCAAGTTTGCAGAGTAATATGAACAGACAGAAAACAGATGAGGAGTAAGATGAAACAAACTGCAGTGGTACAAAGTGTCTGGTTAAAATACCTGTTTTTCAAGTTTGTTTATTTTGCAGATATTTCTGAAGACAAAGGTACCATCATTTACAGTTCTTCTGGTGTTCTAAGAAGAAACCTCTGGAAAAGGATATACTGCAGAGGAATAGGTGTACAAGGAGACTAACCTGAGAGCGAGACTGTAGTCATTCAAGACTTTTGTGTGAAGAAATTGTACATCTCCAGAAATTACAGTGAAATTAGACAACGACAAGAGGAAAAAGAAAAAGCAGAGGCATTCAACATGTTTTTGCCTCAGTCTTCAGTAGCAGTAATACTACTACTATGAAATATTTTAATTTATTATATAGTATAAATATAGTAATCACATGATATTTAATTTATAATATTATTATACAATTATATTAATATTATACTAGTTATAGTAATAGACCTTGGGCTCTCCAGTCACCTGAATTGGAGGACCATGAGTGTGGGAGCAGTGAACCATTTGCGTTCATTCGTGGACCATTCAGTGTCCATTTATGGACACTGAAATTGTAAGGGACCAGCTATATCAGCTGAATGTTTACAAGNAGATATTAAAGCTGGATCCCTCTCAATCATCTATCAATGGTCTTGGGAGTTTGGGGAGGTTGCTGCTGACAGGAAGCTAGCCAGCATTAGTCCAATTTACAAAAAGGTCATGAGGGATGACCCAGGGAACTACAGACCTGTTAGATGAACTTCAGAAAAATTATGGAGAACATACTGGGTACTACTGAATGGCATTCAAAGGACAATGCAATCATCAGGCACAGTCAACATGAGTTCACAAAGGGAAAGTCTTTTTCAATTTGATGTCCTTCCACAATAAAGTCATCTGCCTAGCAGATGGAGGGAAGGTGGTGGATGTAGTTTTTCTGGGTTTTAGTAACACACCCTCTCGGACAAGTTGTCTGGCTGTGAGATGAGCAGGTACATAACTGCACTGGATGAAGAAACTGGCAGAAAGGCAGAGCTCAACAGATTGTAGTGAATGGGGCTACTTCTGCCTGACCCATCCCCAGTGGTGTTCCTCTGGGTAGAGCCGGTTCTGTTCAATATATTCATCAATGGCCTCAATGCAGGAGTTGAATGCACCGTTAGCAATCCCAAACAACACCAAAAGGTGTTGTTGACTTTGTTGAGGGACAAGAGGCATTACAGAGGGATCCAGATTGATTGGAGCTTTGGGCAATGATTAATATGATGAAATTCAACAAGTCCAAATGCCAGATCCTGCACCTAGGACAGAGTAACACGAGGCACAACTATACACTGGGAGAGAACTGGGTGGACACCAAGCCTGCAGAAAGGGATCTGTGCATGCTGGTTGACAGCAGGTGCACTAGGAGTCAGCAATGGGCCCTGGCAGCCAAGAGGGCAAAGAGCATCCTGGGGTGTATCAAATACAGTATGGCCAGCCAGTCAAAAGATTTGACTATGCCACTGTATTGAGTGATGGCACAGTCTCACCTGGAGTACTGTGTGCAGTTCTGAGCCCCACAAGTCATGAAAGATGTGGAAGTCCTTGAATGCATCCAGAGGAGGGCAACAAAGCTGGTGAAAGGACTGGAAGGCATATCCTGTGTGGAGTGGCTGAGGCCTCTGGATTTGTCTAGTTTGGAGAAAAGGAGGCTGAAGGGCAACCTTATAAGTCTCTACAACTTCCTGAGGAGGGGAAGGGGAGAGGGAGGTGCTGGTCTCTTCTCTCTGGGATCCAGTGACAAGACATGTAGGAATGGTTCAAAGTTACGCTAGGTTTAGACTGGACATTAAGAAGAATTTCTTTCCTGAGAGGGTGTTCAAACACTGGAACAAGCCTCCCAGAGAGGTACTTGATGCCCTAAGACTGTCATTTTTAAAGAGGCATTTGGACAATGCCCTTAATAACACGCTTTAATTTTTGGTCAGCCCTGAAGGGTCAGGCAGTTGGACTACATGATTGTTGCAGGTCCCTTCCAGCAGAAATATTCCATTCCATTCCACTCCAACCTAACTTAACCTAACCTAATCTCAGAAGATGGTAGGGTGTGCTTTAAGCATGTAAATCCTAATTTTCTCCTCTTTGTATTTCCTAACTTATTTAGTTGTATGATTTCTACTCATGTCCTGGTTTGAGGTAAAAAAGAACCAATTTTCTGTTCAGTAATTTTACTTTTTTAGCTGGGCTCAAACTAGGACAACTCACCAGCTTTACTTTCAATTGCAGAATTATTCTTTTATGTAAAATAAAGTACTCATGTATTGCTAGGCTTGGTGGTGGGCGAGCGAGTTGTATTACTGATTCTGGCACTGTTACTCATGTGGTATCATATTCAATGCAAACTCAAGGGGGGAAGTAGGCATATCTGAATTAAAACAACAAACAAGGAAATGACTGTTAAAAAGTGGCAGCTGACACCACAACCGGAGCAAGAAGCAAAAATGCTAGAAATACTGGCACATCTCAATTACAATGCAGTAAAGCAAAATATACTCTTTTTTTTTTGGACTCTTGAGGGCTAACACACAGAAGGTCATTAGCTGCCTTTTGTTGATGTAAGTCTGCTTATATCCTAGACCATATAAGCTGGCAAACTCTGTCCTCTCTGGCACCAGGATAATTCTTCTTCCCTGAATGAGATTATTCCTGAACTGATTCAAGGCCACTGCAGTGGCAGAAGCTGTAAAAGCCTGTGCTCCACCCTGTCATTTGCAGTGAAAGCTTTTGCATACTGAAGGCAAGCAGCACCAGTCAAAGAAGTTGGGTGTGGACACAGTCCATTGCACGGAAAGGTACAAGGCCAACTTTCAGTTGACCCAAGTCCTACAAATGAAGGACAACGGGCTCCAATGTTTTCCAGAGCTGTCCTTCACAGTACTTCACTTCCATAAGGCATAAGAAATTTAAAACTTGACTTTCAGCTGCATAACTATATAGCAGCATTCAGTTCAGCATGGAGAAGACAAATCATACCTTTCTTTTAACAGTGATCAAAGCAGTTTAAAGAACAATTAGTGGATAACCAGTCTTGAAAGTACTGAGTCATTAGCACAATGACTGGTATCTTATATTCATTGTATGAGGAGCGGCACAGTGATATGGTCTGCTCTGTATTTTTCATTTCTAGTTTCCTAGTGTATAACATTTGCTTCTTCAGCTTTACATATAGCAGCTAAGCAACACAACTTAAAGAATTAGCAAATTATTTGCCTAATTGGGCAAAAAACAAAATCATATTTATTTCCTATAGGATTGTGTCTTATTTTGTGATTTTACAAGAAAAACATACTACAGACAGCATTTTAACAGCACAGCATGTAAATAATAATCAAAAGGAAAAGAGACTTAGTAACATCTGAGAAATCATCATCCCTTTCAACAAAACACAGAAGAAACTGAGATGGGAACTCATTTCCAGAAACATGAATCACACGATGTATTTAAGATAAAGCATATATTGTAACAAGAAAGAGGAAAATATCACAAGTAAGACAAAACAAAATTACATCTTATAAAGAATGAGATCAGTACCTTTTTATGAAGTGCATGGAATTCACTATACCTCTTCTCCACAAAATGTTTTCTTCCACTCATTAGCACCTCTATTTTAAAGACCTGAAAATCATAAATACAAAAAGGAGATTAATGTACTTGTGCAAACAGCTGTGTGCCATGGCTGAGACTGAGCTTTTGCTGTGGTCATTACATTTTTGAGGTGGTCTCAAAAAACTCGTGATGACTTACAAGGCACAGAAGTACAACAGTGATTAATGGGAAGTAAGGCTGAAACTTCTGTTAACAATTGTTCAACAAACATACAAAAGGTAAGTTAAGCTTGGACTGCATACTGTACATTAAGAACTAAGCAATAAAATACTCCCTTTCAGAAATATTTAATGTATTTTGAAGTAGTTAAAAACAATCAAAACAACAGATAATAAGGAAAAAAAAATAAAGATTAAATGTCTTTCCCTCTTACAACACAGCATATTAACACACTTGCACATGTTCAGGAAGAACTGGGTAACAGATGCCACGCATGGAATAGGAGAAATAAATGTAAACACTGTAAGATAGGTTAATTGCCTCCTAACCTACAAATTCATTTGTAGTCTCAACTGAGCTTGTGCTACTAACTATACTGTAGGAAATAAAAAACCCCCAAACATTGCAAATGCTTGTTTTCTTTGTATGATGCATGTGACAGCTTTTGTTGCTGCCTCTGGAAGGTTGAAAGGCCAGAAGAAGAAGCTCTCCGGATCCACTAATTAGTAGTCACTAACATGACATTTTCTTGATTCTCAGGTCATTGGGTCAGTTCTGAGGGCAAGTGGTGAGAAATACTGTGAAGTACTCAGGAAAACATGGCCTATTAAATGAAGACAAGATCAGCAGAAAAGCATACAGAAAAGGTGCTTTGTGCTTGATATATCAAAGAACTTGATATATCAAAGATATAGGAGTTCTTTGATTTCAGTTTTGCTCAGAAAATGCTGGAAATAATTGTTTCCAGGACAATGAGACATGATGTTCAGAACAGATTATTATATCAAGACCCAAGACTTAGGCCAAATAAAAAGTTCTTTGAAATATATTTGCAAAGAGTGTTTATGCCTGAATGCAGAAAAAAGGGGTTTCTGTCACGTCATACCTAACTAGCATTGATCAGAGCAAACACACAAAAACTATACTGGATAAACACCTTCTATTGTCTACTAGAACCTGCCTTTCAGGTAGGTCAAAATGCTATGGTTTTCACCAGCTAGCCAAACCACATTAGAAACAGACAGCATTTTATTTAATCCAGACTGAAATGTGTCTACCTTTGTTTGAATGCAGTAGGGATGGGACTGTAGTCATTTCACACCAGTGTTTACATTAGCAAAATCAGTTCAGATTGTTGTAATCCATCAAAATAACTTGTACTACATTCTACCTCTTTGAAAAGGAATATATCAGTGTCCTAATCGTTGTGAGCAGAAGACCTTATTTGGGTGCATTGATTCCCCCCTCCCTCCCACCTATTTGGACTATTTTGGGAGAACAGGTATTGGCTAACAAACAATTTTCCTCTACACGTCAAAATACTCCAAGGTACTCTTAGGAATATGTTGTAAATTTGGAGTTGTAAAGAGAATCACATGGAAAAAAAAATCAATGTAGGCTTTTTTCTTTAGTTGAGACATAACATTCTAATTATATGAGAGCAACGCATTATTTACATCGTTATTCTACACACTGTATGAAAGAAATAGTTCTGAAAGGAACAAAATGCTTTGTACAGGAAAGCCATTGCACGGAAGTAGTTTCAAGGGTATGTTTGAGGGAAGAATGGATAACAGAATATTAAACTAGTTAAATTAGAAGTGACCATGAGTCACTAGGTAAGGTGCTGCAACAGTTTTGAGTTAACTTTAAATCTCCAGCAATTATGAGCAACTCTAACACCCATTTACACCCCAGTCAGCAAACAGTCTCTGCACCACTGTTCATTCGGCACTTTTGTGGGCTACAGGGTTTGCCAAGCAAACCTTCAGAGATGTCTAAGGGGCTCCTGCCTCCACTGTTAGCACTCCCTTGACAGGTAACTTCCTTGTGAATCATGGCTTGGCTTGTGCAGTCCCTTTTCGATTTTAGTCATATATGTGCAACTTCAGAGAAACATCTTCCCTCTAAAGTCTATAAACCTGTCATTTCATAAAGGAGAACAGTTGGAATATGGGGAAGAAAGGAAATACTAAACCCTCTGTGGACCTTCCTTTCAAAGCACGTATCTATTTTGCTTGTGTTTCATCACTGGTTAAGGAATTACAGAAATTACTTCAGAACACCAAAAAGTATGCAGCATTCATTCAGCCTCCTTTTAAATCTTAGCAAAGCCTTAATTAGTTTCCATAATGTTTGCTAACAAGATGACAATAAAGAATATATTTTCCAGTCACTTTTGCACAAGACATGAGAAGAGACAACAACAGCTTCCCACGCAGTGATATTCTTTCCAAAACCACAAATCTGCTGCCTTTACACCTTCAACTGTTTGCAGCAGTGCAGAGGCTTTAACTTTGCCTCCTACCATTCCAGAGCCCTTGGATCCAGCTTTAGCAGCCATCTAAAACTTACAAAGCTGGACAACAGATCTGCTTTGCATAAAGTTGAAAATTACCACTTGAAAACAAACCCCTGCAACTGCTGTTTCTAAACCACTAACTACAGCACTTGTATTTCAGAAATGCAAAGCAATTTATCATACATAAGTGGAAAATTTGCATATGTTTTTACTTAAAAATTAAATATTAATTAGATTTAATGAAATTTTATATCTCAATATATTGAAATACTAAATTGATTTACAAACAACTTATAAAGCATAAATGCAAGAATGACAGATACTGTGCTTATGAACTTCATATTATTAAATTACTTTATTTAGACAGCATAAATTCCAGGTTTGCCTCTTCACTGCTAACCAGATCAGAATTCTCAAGAGCAAACTAAAAGGACAGAAGTGAGGTTCTGTGCCACTGTTTCATTTAATGACATGGGTTTGTGTGAAAGAGAGAAAGATACATTAGCTTATGAGACAGATAGGATCTTTTCATGGGCTCAAAATAGCTATAGACAAATCTCACACAAATTTAATTGAGCAATTGCAGGCCCTGACAGAAAAACAATGTAAGGAAACTGGTGAACATAGACGAAAGTGCCAAAATAAAGACGGAAGAACTATGGGGGAAAAACTGCAACACTGCAAGGAAATTACCTTTCTTGTAAAAATGTTCATGTTCTACGAACAGATAACTACAAAAAGACGTATGACTTCTTATAAGTGACAGTAAGTTAAATGAAAAATGCAACAATTAATCACTGAATAAGACAAGTAAAATGCTTTTCCCATAGTCATTGAAATATCAGAAATTACACCGCAGTGAAAGATTCACAGTTTATCCTGACTGAGACATGAGGGACCGTAGATATGAAGACACCAATTAGAAAATTCTTTATGAGTACTATGAAACTAGAAATGACTCACCTTTCTCTGTTACT
Source organism: Pedionomus torquatus (assembly GCA_013398155.1). Taxonomy (NCBI): domain Eukaryota; kingdom Metazoa; phylum Chordata; class Aves; order Charadriiformes; family Pedionomidae; genus Pedionomus; species Pedionomus torquatus. The sequence continues at coordinate 96,479 of VZRU01007757.1, forward strand.
ACCAGAAAAGTTACCAATGAAGTTTGCACAAAGCCAGAAGATCATGATCCATTAAAAGTATTCTCCCAACAGAATTTAACCCACATAAAAGGTATATGGAACAAACACCTTTGGATCAGGTATCAGGATTAATAATGCTGATCTTTTGCCTAGCAGAATTACAGATCCACAGCTGCAATTCACAACTATTAAAGCTGTGAAGGACATTCTTCAAGAAGAATTCTAAGGTTTTTATTGATGATAGTAAAGACTTTCAAGTCTGACTACAAAACAGATGTAACTGTGCTATTTAAACAAACCGACAAACAACCTTTTTGCCTCCACTCTGCTCCAAAGACATGGGCTGTATTTAGATCATTTTCTTAATTTAGCAAATACACCTAATTTTGCCATTTTCTTGAATGTATTAGTTTCTCACCATTAGCAAACCTCTACTGAATGATCCTTTTTTACTATTTTTAAGAATACTTGCATTTCTCTTCTTGCTGAAGAAATTGGACAGTACTACGTAATAACTAAAATTGAATTATATACAGGCAAACAATTGGTACTCTATCACTCAATTTCCAACACAAAAAGCACAAGTGGAAGAAAAAAAGAACTAAAAAGACATACAGGAAGTGCCAATGCCCTCCTGTAAGCTCACTAGTGTTTTAAGTGCATATCAAGGACTGTGTGGCAAATAGCACTGATACTGCCTTCCTTCAGTTCTTATCTATGTCAAATGCTGACACTGGATACATAAGGACATCTTTTATTTGATGTGAAAATATGTAGCCCTAACAACTTGGACTCAAAACCCCAAATTTTCAGTTTAACAAAAAACACAGACAAGTATGACAAACATGACCAGGAGTTGAGAGGGAAACTAGTGAGAATAATAACTTCTCAGCTTAGTTTTCTGTTACGTAAGAAATACACAGATAGCATTTTTATATTCAGCCATGGAAATTACATTAACTACAGAGTTTACAATTGTGGTAAATTGAAATTATTATATTGTGTGCATTTATAAATGGAAAATTAATTGCAAAATATATAAACTTCTGAAAAATTACAGTTGAGAAAGAGATTGTAGGCAGCCTTGTACAGAATGAGGAGATATAAAAACCAGAAGCAGAAAAAGAGAAGTTTACAAGAAACAGATACATTTGTCTTAACATTGACCAGGAAAGAAAAACCCACAAAATTCTAGTACTATGCTTTTCTCTCTCAAGACCAAGCTTACCAAGGCTAATTCTATTTAATATATTACCTACAGAAATAAATACATCCCTTTAGATGCTTCAGTATGCTTGACAGACTTTGGTCTGACAAACGGCTAATGCATTCAAAGTGTCAAGAAACTCAACCTTAAACCTTTGTCATGGCTGTATGGAAGGAATTCCAGAGCAAATGAAATGACAGCTACGGTCCATGAAACACTAATAGGATTTCCACGTGTTTAGTGTTTCATTATTGTCCAGACAATGGTACATTTTCTCAGTTGTACTATGACTAGAACAAGACCATGGCAAAGAGTAGAGATCAAAAGATGACTTTAAAACTACTCCCATCCAACTGATCTAGGGAAAAAAGATTGTCTGCAGAATCAGTGAGAGCACTGGGTAGCGGTGCTAACCAAAGCTGCATGTAGCTGCAGCAGCCATTCAGCATCTCAGGGCTGTGAGTGCCTCATGGCAATGCTCCATACTTTTGAATGCCCTCCACAGCAGAGGCGGAGACGACGGTATTCAGAGCCAACTCAAACTTCATAGCAGCCTTGATAAAGCCAAATCTTGCTATCCCCCAAATGAAAACAAGTTACTTATTCTGACTCAATTCTTTGGAAGGAGGGGCAGCAAAACTCAGTTCTGCAGTGGGCACAGGGCAGCTCGAGGGTGCAGAGACAGGCTTGACATGGGTCACAAAAGCATAAGGGAAATCTCCCTTTTTCTCTCTTCAACTACATTCCCCTCAGTTCTAGTTCTCCCCTGTCTTGCACCCACTGTTTAATTTGAGTTATCCCCACCATTTCCACTTGCTGAGATAAGACCTTCTGTGCCTTAGGTAGGTTACTTAAATCTTTGCCTCCCCCCTGTAAAAATTGCTCTCTTTACTCTGCACGAACAGCCCCTACACAAGCTCCTACATGGTCTTCCCATAAGGAAAGGGACCTCTTGCTTCTGCAGACCTGGGAAACAAGTTGGGGCACAACTAAGTAAGAAGCAGTACAGCCCCTAAAAAGCTCAGTTTGATCTTTATGGTTTTGCTGAGTCCCTAAGAAGGGATGAAAGTGGCTGTTAGAGGCAGTAAAGGAGAAGAAATGAAATATTAGGTGCTAGAAACTGAGTATCAGAGTGTTGTAGGGGGGATAAACAGTGACAGAGTGAGAGCCATTCGTTCTTCCTAGCAGCAGTCCTCACATGTGCTGAACCCTTTCTCCTGATGGCCAGCAGAGCAGGCAGAAAGCAGGATGGGCAGCTCAGCTGGCACAGATGTTTAGAGCACTGGTCCTCAAAGGCGGGCAATGGGCCCGGAGCTATCACTGCCTCTCTGCGGACCTTGGCAAATGCTTGTTGTGTCTGTGCTTTGACCTCCAGCAATACAGCCTTACTCAACTCAAGTGTTCACTTCTGCTGAAGGGCCCCAAAGATATTCAGATACATTACATTATCCATTGCAAGATGGGCATATCTTACCAGAAGTCAGCTCAAAAGTTGAGCTGGACCTACAACAGGCCCTTTCCCCCATCTCGAGCACTGTCATGTCTGTTATATGAAAACACTTAGTACAATATTAACTTACAGCACAAGTAAAAAAGTGCAGTTTTATTAACTATGAAAATCAAGGCTTGTCATTATGCAATGATGACGTTGCTTTGTCCAGAGCTTTTGAAGGAGAAAGACAACGTCAGAGAAGCGAAACATTCACTGCAGGATTTCCAGAATATTCCCAACACCCCAACTCCATGTGAAGCAGCTACCTGACCTCTCCCAGCCTGGAGAAGACTTACTGTTTTCATAATACAATAAATACATTTTCTACTGTGACACAAACATATTGACAAGTATTTTGTTTCACTGACTCCTTCTGTTAAAATGCCATATTATTGCAATCTAACTTGGACTTTCATTACTAAAAACAAGATACAATCCAAGAACAATCAGAAGTGCATGCTCTTATAAATGTGGTTCCTACTTCAAATGTCTCCTTACTAATTTTATGTTACCTTCAGATATTTATTTTCTGAGAAAGCTGTCTCTTCACTGACACTTAGCAGTGTTTCTAGTATCAATATCTACCCAAACCAGACTACAGTCTCCTTGTTTGTCTTTCCCACCACTACCAGAAAATAATTAAGGATATTGCCTTTTCTGTACTCCTTTGCCGCATGGCCTTCCTCCACTCAAAAACCAGCACAGTGCTGGTAGGAATTATGTACAAAAAACGTACATAGAACTTGGTGGTATTTTTTGAAGATGGCTGTTAGGAAGGGTATGTCATATTTCTTAGGGTATAAAGGAAAAGGTAGTAAAACAAATTATACTGCAACCCACTCAGACAGTTTTGTAATTCCTACAATATGGGAAGCTCGAGGGAGGCTTCTACGGAGCTGTCACTGTTGAATGAAAGAGTAGCTGACATATAAGAGTAAGTAGTTTTCTGATTTTTTCAACTCTCTTTAAACCAATCTTTTCCAAACACATGGCTCATAAAATCCCATAGGAATTTCTCTGTCATTTCCTGAAAAATAACTTACTTGACTTTCCAAGCTAAAAAGCCTCTCCCTTGCCAGAAAAACACTGACTATGGAAATCTAATTTGTAACCAAACCAAGAAGCTGTGAGATCTGACTTGAATTTGATATTTTTCTTTATTAGCCCTGCAGAGCACAACAGTTAAATAGATGACACCCTTTTAGAAACTCATTGTCACTGTGGTCACCTATTTGGCTAACTTCCCTAGAAACAAACTTAAGGAAAAATGTGCTGGTCTTTTACTGAAAAAGGGAAGAGTTCCTAATACATGCTAATGCCTACAGTTACACAGAGAAAAAAAATTAGCCTGCTCTGCTCTATTTGTCCATCTGGATCATCTCAATGTCTCTTATTGGAAGTGTTCTACTAATATAACAACCATGAGCCTTTTAATGGAAAATATTAATTTTACAATAGAAATAGTATATTGGGATAAAATTGCATATTGCAAAAAGCAACTGATGGCGAAACTGTATTTATATGAAAGCAACGATTTCTAAGCTTGATGAAACATACGGATTCTTCTGTTTTGTTACAAAATCATTTGCAATTTTATCTGGGGAGTTTACAAAGTGTCCCCTCACGTCTTAAGGATGCAACTCCTAATCACAATGAGTGTCCCCTTATTAAAGCCACCTAGATGCAGGAAACACTTTTTGCAAGAAGCTGTAAACAAGACTGTTTTTTCCTAGAAACTTGCAGGCTTTGTTACTTGGTTTGCACTTGTATTTGCTGTCTGCCAAACACCTGGGCCACCTAAGCCCTCCTAAGCAGAGATGTCTTGCTTACAAACAAAAATGTCGAATGGTGTCAAAAAAACTATTAAAAAAGTATACACACAGCAGGGTGATAAGCATTACAGTTCAGAAGGGCTGGCTTTGTATTGTCTCATATTCTATTGCATGTGAATTTAGCCTTTTCCTCTGCTACTAACTAAACATACATGAACATGGAACCCAACAGTATTAGTCAAGCTACAGTATACACAAGCTATTAAAAATCAGCTCCACATTCTTCACTGTGAGTAAATACCAGGGGAAAGAAATACTGTACATCCACCTTGCATCTTTTCTTATTAGGGTCTCTGCAAGAATCCATCCGAGGAGTCTCTGCTTCTCTTTATCTGTCAACAGTAGTTCATCAAAATTGTTTCTCAAGAGCAGTAGTCAAAGGAGGTTGCTTTTCTAAAAGCCTGTACAGGTTAGCAAAGATCCTTCATATGTTACATTTAAATATTGGGATTAGCCTGCCTTCAACACCAAAATGGAGGATTCAAATGCTATTCTGTTATTAATGAAGATGAGCAGTCAGCACTCATGCACCATTTTCAGGCACATCCTTTCAAGAAGTTAACTCATCCAAACTTTCACTAAAATTAGCATTGGTCTGCCTTCCAAATTGAAAACCAAATTACCTCTGCTATTGCTTTCAATCTGATATTCTTACATGTAACTGACAGTAGTATTTCAAACACCAGCAAGCATCTGAAGAGAATCAGTTTATCAAAGAATGCCATTCTGCTCAAAGGTTTTCCTTGCCAGATTAATCTTCTTTGAATGGTAATTCAAAGAACAGTGAAGAAATAAACTGAAATAGCTATGAGGCAGTTACATTTCTTACTGGACTAAACCTGCTGTGACTGAGAGAAGACCTGAAACAGGTGAACAGGATGTGGTTATCAGTACATCCAGCTGATGGATACAACCAGATGATTCTTCATGTGTAGGGAAAATGGAGAGAATGGAAGTGACAAACTCAGCACAACTATTGAAGAAAATGCAAAAGCAGCTATCACAAAGAAAGCCCAAAAATAACAAAATATTGTGCCCAAATTAAGATTTAAGTTTTTAAGCTTCTGAATTTACATGCTGTGACTAACAGAGCATTTATGTTGTAGTTGGCTCGGTGGTCAGAGTGAACACAGATATTCCTGAGCCAGATTTAAACTGGTTCAGATACTGCTGGCAGCAATGTGGGTAGGACAAGCTGTAAAACTCATGGAAAAGTCTCAACAAAGCTCAGTGCTGAAGGGGGCCAACCTGGCTGTGTCCTGGCTATATCTGTGTGAGCAGCAGCCAGTGAAAGGCAGGCATCCCATGAAAGGGAACAGGGTCAATGTGTAGTTCAGAGGGATGCAAGGTTCAGATTTGACTTGAACACAAGGGAAGAGAAAAAAATATTTCCTCATTTGCTTCCTATAGAGTTACAGTATACAATACAGCAAGTAGGTGAATCGCAAACACTTCATGTAGAACTGCATTGGCATTAGTGGAAGAACTAAGGCAGCACAGAATTTGACCACATCAAACACCCATGTCTGAGAAAAGGCAACATCTAAACACTACATCCAGTTCAATTATGACAACATATTGTATAGGTTCAAAGGCAGTAGGAAACACTAACACAAACCAATATCCAGGATAATATATATAATTAAAGTATCCCACTAGCAATTTTTGCAATACAAGATTGAATAACCTATCAGAGAACACTGGTTGTGCAATTAAATATTTATCATTTCAAAGACAATGAAAATTGATTCATTGAGAATTATGTTAATTTGCAACTGGCCTCTCAATCACCTGGAAGGGGCAAACATCGAGTAATTACATGCCTGCACATGTATCCAGGCAGATAAAGTATTAAGTATCCAACACATTTTTTATCCACATAATTTTTTAGATGAAATTTGAAAGTTACATTTCGAGTCTGTGTTCTTGAATGTAAAGGAAGTCTTATTTACTGTACTAGAAAACTGTGGATGTTCACCACCTGCAGATGCCAACTCCACTACTTAAATACATACAGACATAAACCCCTAAATTAATTTGAGTAAATTCAAAAATACTATCAAGAAAAAAATGACAGGTAGCAATGAGTTATTAGAGATATCACTCCTGCCTTGTTCTGAGGCTTCAAATTTTCTTTTTGCCTTATTATGAACTCAGTGAAAACTTCATTCCCTTATGCAAACCTCATCATATCTTGGCATTTTCTTACTTCATATCTTTTGTATGGATAGAAAAATCTTTTGCCATTTCTATTCACACAAGACTTTGCCATAAATAACTTCCTCAAGTATTTTTTTTGTTACAAAAGGTCTCTTAGTGTCCCCAGTGCCTGCCTGCAAAACAAATGTAAACTTTGCTTAGTTTGCTTTAAATTCTTATTTGATTCTTCTACATATTTTCAGAAAGTGCCATTCTCTATTTATACGGCAGAGGAAAAGCAACATGTGTATGAGGTGCCATCTAAACTCCAACTTCTCAGCAAGTAAGTACTCATTTTTCTGTATAACCTCTGTCCTTAATTACCTTTTCTTTCACCCACATATTTTTTACACAGGTAAGAAAACTGAAGGGGTAACGAACGGACATTCACCTTGCATTAGCTGATCCCCCACTTTCCTGTTTCATGCTGCAGCTCACACACTATTGCTATTTTTAATTAACATCTCAGTAACATTTCATGAAGACCTGATGTGGAGTTAATTTAATAAAATATATTATAGGAGTTAATGGCAGTGCTAGGAGTAATTAGAATAATCTAATATTTTCCATTACAAGATTGTTCCCAGTTACTTATAGTTTTGCCAACCTTTAATTTTGGGGTTTAGATTTTCCATATCAGGTATGTGATTCAGACAGAAAATATTTTTAGAAAGTTACAGCTGAGGCAATCCAAACACATAGCTAAAGAAAAATATATTTTAATTTAGCCATACAAAAAAAAAAAAAAAAAAAACCAAACAACCCACCAACCAGTCAAAAACCCCAAACCCAACCCAAAATAAAATCCAAACCCTTTCACACAAACTCCCCCAGGATGTGGACAAGATGATCAAGGAGATAGCTGGGAGGCAAATCTGGCCAACCCGTAAACTTCTGGAAAAAAAGCCTAACTCCTCACAAAACTTTGCACAGAGCATGTGCATAATGTAGGTTTTCCAATGGCATCAGCACTGCTGGTGCTCTGGTATTTTTACAGTATCCATGCTGACTGAAAGTTTAATGACATCTCCACAAAGTTTAAGCAAATTTCAGGCCTATCGAATACTTTTCTACAGTTCAGGATAAGATACAGGACAGGACATGATTATTTGGGAGCAGAAAAGAGGCTGGAGGATGTTTTTAAGTTTCTGTAAGAAACAGATGCTGGACAGGAATCTATACTATGGTACAGAGGCACAACAGCTGAATAGGCCATACTGCTAACACACTGCAGCCCAAGGAAGAGCAGGGGAAGGGGCTTTAGTCTGAAGTACTCTGGCTCCTGTAACATTGAAGGGAACGCATGATTTTATCACGTATAAATCAAAAATGTATGTCACTGCATCTGCTTGCTGTGAAAATCCATTGGCAATGCATGGTACCCCTCACCCTCTCTCTACTGCTGGTGGGGCAGCTGGATGATAAAAGCTCAGATGCCTTTTAGTTTAGAGGTCTACAATTTGGACTAAAATCTCCATGTCTACTCATTGTATGTCTAGGGCACTACCTGTCCAAATGATACATTCCCTTCTCTTTATTCCTAGTCACCTGATCATGGGTAAAAAGTAGAAAAACAGTAAACCATTAAGCAAAAAATGGCTGTGAATTTAAGTATTCATAGTATCATTTCAGCTTTTCACACAATGCAACCTGGCATCCTTGCTTGTATCCCTTACTTGCAGGGGTCAGTCACACAATACTTCTCCCCACGGAGTGTCTGCTCAGTTCATCATGCAGGATTGACAGTGCCATGGGAACAAATGAGCAAATGATTATGTCCTTATGGGCTTTTTCTATGTAAGAATTAAAAAAAAAAAAAAACAAAAAACATTTTAAAAGGCAGGAAAATTGTATATACAGAAAGTGTGGCCTCAAGATTAAGACAAATAGTAACATCACAGTCACTTTGGAAACTTGAGATCTAAAATTCAAATGCTTCTGCGATGCTTTTCCTAGGAAAATCTACTTCAAGTATCCCTATCAAGCACAATTCAGAAGCCTGAGGTAAAAAGCCCAAGTCCCCAGAGACACACTGGATGCTAAGCAGAGACATACAATGTGTTTGCACCCATGCAGAAAGCAAACACATTCCACCTTGCATACTGTTGTACAGATCTCTAGTTCAGGAGACAATAAGCCAGCCCTGGTACTTACTTGATTCCTTCATGGTTTTGTCAGGAAGGCTTTTTAATATGGATCACATGTAAAATATGTGTGGAAAAAACAAAACAAACCCACAAGACACACCCCCCAAAGCTGGCAAGTCCACACACAAGCCCAAATCTCTCCTAAAGTCAAGTCTTCCATGCACTGCTGGTCTGGCATTCAGCTGATTTAACACAAGAAGTGGTATTGCTGCCGGGACCGCTGTTGTTCTACACGCAGATCCAACATTTTTCAACTCCTCCTTCCAGGGTATATTAAAAAGGTGGAGGAGGAAATAGAAGAGCTATTCCACAAAATGCAGTATTGATTTTTCTACCTGAGGAAAGAGACTCTCTGTAAAAAATATCTCTTTGCTCCTCTACCTCATGAGAGAAGAAAACTCTCAGAAAAAGACATTAACCTGCAAACCCATGAACCACTGCAGAATTTTGCCCTAGCCAGTGTTTTTGGCAAATGTTAACACTATGTAACTGAGAAATCATCAAATAATTCATACTACAGGCAGTCTTGAAATACATAAAAGGAAAAAAAGTTATTTCCCTCAAACCTTCTTATTCACTGCAATTACTAACAAACACTGAATTAAACCAGGGGAGGATTTTTAAGTAGAACAAACTCTTCTAATTATTCTTTAAGACCACAGAAAATAATACAAGTCAATTCATGAAAATGTGTAGGTAAAAAACAGCTGGTATTAAAGGGGTGACGTTTTCTTATTCCTGTATTGTATGTGAACTTTTAAGATACTAACCATCAATTCTACATGAAATTCTAATGCTCTACTGAAACTGATCATAACATTTCTGACAGTAAAGATTGATAGGATTTGTAAAGGTCTTAAAGGAAGATAGAAAGTATTACTGTAGTTTACAGTGACAAGATAATGAAATAATTTCAAAAAATAAATAAAAAAAAGGACTTGAATGCTTTTGGACAGCTGTTGCTTTATGTACATATTACCCAGTATACCAGATTTCAGAAAAATCTTTCCCCAAGATGTGTCACCACATCAATCTGCAAAATAGCATGTGAAGTTCTACCCACTAGAATTAGAAATAAATATCGTAAAATGTTTAATCCTATCTCCACATCTCTCTTTGCACTGAAAACAACGATTTCTATCAAATCTCTTTCTATCCATTTTTTTTTAAAGTACCGATGGAAAATTACTGTACACAAAGCTCATTCAGTTTTTCTAGAAAAGTAAGACTAACACCAAATTTGCTGCCAAATCTGGCCTATTTAACAGTTTCATCAGAAAGTCTACATTAGACAAACACTGGAGCAGGGGCCCAGAGAGGCAGTGGAGAAAGTCGAAACTTAATAGGACAAGACCCTGCACAATCTGATCTATGTTAGTCCTGCTTTGAGAAGGGGTGGGGAAGTGGGGTGCCTGGACCTCCTGCCAACCAAAATGACTCCATGATCCTATGAAAGGTCCTTCTAAGTCAAGAGGAAAATTAGAAAGAAAGAAAAAACTCCTTCATTTTCTGTCCTTGTGTTTTGGAAGACAGTTCAAAGATCCAGTTATAAATTCCCAACTTTTCCTCTGTTACAAATTTATACAGTTTTACTGTTACTGAGCAGCAATTTGTCCTTCAGCTACTCAGAGTAACTACCCTGAAAAGTTAAATTTATTCTCATTTATCTGATGATATACTGAACCTGTTGCTTCTGTGAAGATCCTGTTGCAATATTTTGAAGAAAGTGGGCAGGATGGGATACAATTAGCTTCACACTATTTCTCTTTCTAAGAGCCTTTCATCTTTACCACCACGTACAGAAAAAGAAAAAAAAAAAAAGGTCTAAAAGTCACAGTTGAAACATTAATTTATTCATAATTGAAAGCATCCTTCCTAAATTATAAATAATGCTGGTTTGCTCAAACACCAATTCTGGAAAGCCAAGCTGGAATCCCAAGCATGCCTCACCCTTGTGATTCTCCCCATTTCCTCTGTGACTCTGGCAGTGCTTTCTTACACATTCATTACTTCCATTCCAAACAAGGATAATACTAGATTTTACAGGTTCTACAAACAAGAGTGAAATTTCTCAGATTGCTGGTGATCTGTCTTTTTCATTGTTATCACTGAACAGTGTAGCACACTGCCCCAACAAAGGTTCAAAAGCTAACTAGCAACAACTGGCACTCTTCATATGTCATAAAAATTCCTGGATTAATGAAGAAGCCTATCAGATTACAAACATGTTAATAATTCATTTAAGATTACACAGTGATTAATAAGTGCATATAACACAATGGAAGTTACTATTTAAATTCTTATGTAGTTAAGATTTAAGGTGAAGCTTCTAGTAAAAGAAAATCAATGCTTTTCTATGTTCAGCAGCCTTTAAAACTACGTTCCGTGAAACACACTGAAAATTTAAAGTTCAGCAAAAATTTAAAGTAAAATTAATATCCAATAAATGAATTGTATAAATTTACATAAGCAAAACTCTCTTTTCCCATATTCATTAAAATTGGCCCATAGTGTCATCTCACAGGAGCTATACTCTGCTGATGCACATCAATCCAATCCAAATCTCACAAAGACTCAGGCAAGACATGCCCAGTTCTGTGTATATGTCCTAAAAAGCAACAGAAGAAAGTATTACGCTGTCAAAGCAAACTATTATTAAATGTGTGGCATGTAAGTGGGACTGTACTGTTGGGTGAAAATGAGGGTGCTCAAAAACACTGAAGGTATTGAAATAACCTTTGGTAAGGTACAGTGTCTACTTAAGAGGATAACTGAAGCAATCTCAAAACAGCACAGAAGACATAAAGGTACTCAAACAATCTTTATCAACAAAACACCTCAGTTATTGCATTAAAACAGAAATCTGTGGAAACAGAATAGTAAATAAACCTCATTTGAAATACAAATCTTGTAACCACAACTTTTTATAAGCAAACAACAACACATAACTGCAAGATGATCTGCTCACAGTACAAAATATGTACACATTTTAAAGTTGGTTGTTTGGTTAGGCTTTTTTTTCCCAATTTTATGGTAAAACAAATCATCCATTTATAAATGAACGCACTGTGTTTAATAAATAAATTAACAGCTTCTAATAAGAGGCATTTAAATATTCAACCTATCAGGAATAGAAGTTTTCATGTTTTTGCTTGTTCTTAAAATGGGAATTCAAATGCCTTGAATTTTTGTTAAGAAGTCACAGTAATGACTAAATAATGACCAAATATATTCACTCTTCTATCACCTTCATACAAGCTTGCTCACATTGCTGTAATGCCAATCTCAACAAACATTCTTCCACAGATTATGATCCAGTCTAAAATAAGAACCTAAAACAGTTTTCCTCTTCCCCCCCACCTCCTATTTCAAGGTATTTTAATCAGTGAAAAGTTGTACTTTCTAGACTTTCTGTTGATGTGAAAAAAAGAAATTCTCTGACTAAAAAAACCTCAAGTGACTTGCTTCCAAATCAGATTTGTACTGTCCCCTCTCAAGACACCTATTTACATGAAATCGCTTATAGTTTCTCTGCCTGTATAAAATGTAGATGCCACTGCACATCAGGCCTGTGTTTGCCTCTTTGCACAGACAGTCCAAAACAGTTTTCCTGATCTGTTTCAACTTGAAATGTTGTCAATATATGGATTGTCTTGCTTTCTAATTCAGTGAAAAATCTAGTTTTCCATTAGTCTCTGCCTTTCTAATTTTCGATACAGCTTTACTAAATGTAATTATTAAAGGCAGATTCAAGAAAGCAATTACTGAGCTACTGGTTTGTATCTCTGAAGTCTTAATAAGGAACAAGAAGTTGAAGTGGCAGAAACACTGCAAAATCTGTAAATAAATAAATAAATAACCCCCCCTGGCTATGTGTTTATTTTAATATACGTATTGCAGAGAGATAAACCAAGAATGGTATGGGAAATTGCTATGACCAGTGTATTTTTGGGGTGATCACACCATTCCCTGTTATCACAAATTAGTTTTAAACTTTATGTCACTGTGCAGTGTATTTATATTTGCAAGTTTATTTTTGAACTGTTGCAGAACTCGGTCTAGAAAGAGTTTTTAAAATATGATACCAAGAGTGGGATTGGTAACAATGACATTTTATCCTCTTCACTTACGGATTTTCAATTTATCCTGGAGGTTACATTATTTGAAGGGTTTATACTGGACTATGAGATATCTAACCTCACTTGCCAGCAATAAAATATTCAAAGTACAAAAAAGATGATTTCGTAAAAAAAGAACCCCCAAAATTAGTAGGTAGAAAACACGCAGTACATTATTTTAAACCTAAAAAGTATCCCACAAAAAAGCACTAAGTTGCAGCAAAGCCCTCTTGGTAGCTTCTACAGAATTTCAATAACTATTTTCAACATAGTTGAGGTCAGATACCCTAGACTTCAGCTAGAGTATTTTCCTTGTGTGTAATGATTTGCTCCACCCCAAAAGTCAATTACCTACCTTTTCCCCCCACAAGAAAGTGGGTAATATTCTGGCCACAATTAAGTCAAGTAACAAAAGTCCCACTTAATAACTGTATCTTGACACCACTCTGGTTCTGTGACAATTATTCTGCACACACTACAGTTGTTGTAAAATAATTGTTGTCATTTTAAGTATCAGAAAGAATGACATGTCGCATTTGCAAGGCAATATTGGCTCTCAGTGAGTTCACAAGCCAAATTAGAAATCAGCCTGGAATAGTTTTCTCATTTAAATTAAACAGCAATCTGCACAGAGCTTTCCAGTAGCTTCCCTTTTTTCACAGTAGTTCATCATATGCAGTGAATTAATCCAACTATACTAGCAAAGTAGCAATTAATGACTAGGCATCACCTACTTTATTTTCCATTGTACTTATTAGAAATGTAGATGAGCACCTAGTCATTCCTTGTGTACAACACACAGGTAAGTTGCACCAAATAATTAACAATACAAAAGAATGGTAGAAGTAAGGCCTGATGTCTGAGGAAACAAGGAATATATTTACTTTACAGTGATTTTGGTTGGCTATTCTTAAGCAAGATTCATGCCCTTCTGAAGAAACCTGGTCTAAATTTTCCAGCTAAGGACAACTATTGTTTGAAAGCTCCATAGAAAACCCCTTAGAGATGCAGAATAACCTGAGAGCCAAAACTGAGGACTCCAGAAGGCAATGAGAATTGTGACACCGGCTCTGACAGCAGACCTCTCAGCTAGTACACACGGGCAGTATGGTGAGTGACCATAATGGTAACTTAAGTTACCAAATGGTAACTTAAGCACTGGCCACAGGGCACATGCCCAAAACATGCTGCATGAGAACCACAGTACCAAATCTGAGGGCTCTCAAGGTTTTTTTCATATAAATCACACTTCAGTCTAATGGATAAAAAAGCATTAAAGCATGATAATATTATCAAGGTAGCAGAGACTCAACTGGATATGATAGGTATCTTCATTACACACCTGTATACATGCACACATGCACCATCACACACAAAGATAATATCCTCATCTTCTCAACAGTTTTCCTAGGGCGCAGGAGGGCAGGCTAGAGGGCAACTTGGTTTCAGTGAGGTTGCTGTTACAAGTAGGCTAGCATACAGATCTATTAATGCATCAGCAGGTGTTACATTAGATTAATAAAACAGATTTTTTAGAAACAGATTTCATTTTACTAATCTATTTACTTTCTCTTCAAAATCACTTTTTCTTTCTTATGCGGTAGCAAATACTGTAAAGGTGAGACATGTGCTGTATAGGAAGGATTAAACTAACCCTCAAGATGAAAAGCCAAATACCACGCCCCTGTTCAAACACTTTAAATCTATTACAGAAACTTCTTCTCCTCCCAGAGAATTGTGGCTGGAAATTGTGTTGTAAACACCTTATGGGAAAGTTGGGTAAAAAGCCTGTTCCATGGTGTAAGATCCATAATACAGCAGATATAAATGGAATACTGAGTAATACTAAGCTTTCTCCCCTTTGTGCTAACCCCTATGGCAGTTGATCCTCATTGGAATCATGAAGTACAACAAAAAAATTCAAATGGAAAAATATTGCACATTTCAGTTACGGTTCCCCACTATGGAATATAACTATTTTCTTCTTTACTCCCCTACTGTCAATTTTGAAGGTTTTTGTAAGCTTCAACTGGAAAGAAAAACTCAACCAATCAAAACCCTTCCATTCTTTCATTCTGTGGTGAAATACTTTAGAAGTCAATTCTCTGATCCTTTGAAAGAGTATGCTAACGTAAGACAGGCATTTTATCCACTGCACGCTGCCCAGAACATGTGCAATATTTGTTTAATCTTCCTTAATTTTTATAGCAAATAGCACTGAAAATTTAGTATCAAAAGCAAGAACAAAGTAAGAGGTAACTTCTGAGTGGGCCATTTAAAACATTGTGCTCAGTGCTGTCCTGTAATATAAAAAGCCCTTTTTTTCCTATTCAGTCTTTTTGAATGATTTGACTTGTACAAGCCATAGTCAGTTTATTGCACGCTTATGGAAAATGAAAAATCTTGTCTGTAGCAATATCACATCATTTATATACAGCAGACATCAGCTGTCATTTCTGTCTACCCAGCAGTATACCCCCTCCCACACTTCTCTCTTTAGTCTAGGTGAGCTGTCAAGTTTCTAGTTTCTGACGTGTATTTACATCATTCAATGACATCTGACAGTAGTGAAAGGCCACAGAAAACTGCTTATTGATCAGAGCAAAACTAGTTGATGGAACAGATGAGGTTGTATCACAGAAATGCAGCCACACTCAGGTGATGACATTTTGCTCCCTTGTATACAAGTGCTTAATGGAATACAACTTCATTATATCATGCCACTAGTGCTTAAAGAATTGCACAGTTCTCATGAGTGTTTTGTCTATGCGGTGATGAGGACAATCTATTTGTACTGGTACCAATGTATTACTAACCCATTTTGCTCATGAACGCTTGCAAACTACCAGCCAATGTGTCCTGATGAATATACTAAAAGACACTGAAGACTCAATCTTGCCAAAATCTAATTGAGCTGACCTTTTAAAAAAAGATGGAATTACCATTTAGGGAGCTAGATGTACCTGAGATTTAGTTCTGTAGAATTCTGTGCTGCTTAGTGAAGACATTTTAAATGACCATTTTAATGCTTGGGACTGGTAGAGTTTCCCAATGGAAGTGATAACTACCATTAGTCTTACAGAGGTTATTCTATCAACTTGCATGAAAGTCTTTCAAACTCTATTGATCTAAATATTAAAGAGTACTTGGGTAGAGGCTTTCCATATAAACTATCCTGCAGTGGAAATATCCATTTTCTTATTTTTGATACTTTCTTCTTTTTGTTATCTTGAATAGAAAACCACATTTATGTAAACTTATTTTCCACAGAGTAACCTGTAAGGATATAATTACAATATATAATCATTCCCTATAGACTATGTTTACATTAGCAGTTCTAACTGGAAAACTCAAAGCAGTTTTAGCACAAAGTAAACAGCAATGATTAAAAAAAGCAAGTATTTGAATAACTTGAAACCATGAAACTTCTAATGGTACACTGATCATAGAACAGATTGCAGAAGAACTCGCTTCCCATTTAATGTATTACAGTAGAAAGCAGGTCTTTGTTCCAAGGAAAAAATCCAGAAGGGGAAAAGGGGAGAAGACACCCACAGTTCAAAATCAGTTCTTCACAATGGGTAAGTGTTGCTCAGCCTTTGTAAGTCAAGCCTTACGTTCAGGTTAACTACTTATAACTCAAAACTATTTTCAGATTCAAAATATAACTTATGGAAAACTCAGACACTCAGAAAATTCTTTCCATTTCGAGGAGAAAGAGATTCAGTTCTCAGAGAAGGCATCTCCTATATCTTGACAAGCAGCATGAGACCAGAGGTTGTCTAAATCCAAATCCTACATAAATAGAGAACACAAAGTTTTAAAAAACCAGAAGAATGTAGGTGAAGAACGTAGGTGAAGAATGCTGTAAACAAGCAGTGTACATCTGCTATTTCTTAGTAGAATTAACACAGACTATCTTATATACCACTTCTTAAAGAAGGAGAAAAATGACAGCAGTCTTATTATTTTCAGTTCAGTTGTATCATCAAAACTTATTTCAGAGAAAAAGAATAACTGTTAGAAATGTCTTGTTCTTTTCTTGGTGTTCTTGTAACACACTTGCTATAAAAGACCTGGAAGAATTTTTCTTTCAGACTTTTCTGAGTGTCATGGTTTCAGCCAAATTTACAAAAAGCAGATTGACAGATGGCCCTTCTTCCATAGGGATAAGGAGATTTAGGAGTTTAGAATGAACTAAACTACTTTAATGAAGTATTAATACTACAATTAAAATAAGAAGAAAATAATGAAATAGATACTACATATACAAAACTGTATCAAGCTTCCAGGATGACAATCACATCACCAGCAGGCATCAGGAAAAGTCCCAGACTGCACTTGGTGATTGACAGGAGCTGGATTCCAGATTTGGAG
>VZRU01007757.1:114158-126493 GCA_013398155.1 Pedionomus torquatus
AATGTGCTGTTAAGTTCAGAGCTTAGTTAGTTAGAAGAGGTCCAGCTAAAAAAGTAAACTTGTAAAAGAGAAAATTGGTTAATTTTACCTCAAACCAGGACACAGAGGCCATCTGACTAAGTTTGGATTGAGTTTCAGGTACAGTGCAATTATTCTAATAAAACTTACCGATTTCTACACCGGNTGGAAAACCTCACCCCAGAAGCCTATATTTACAATGATTCAGAAAAAGGAAACCAAAGACTTGATCTAACCAAATGGCTTTCAATATATCTTCAACATTTTTCTACACTTAGCTCGGTATACATCTACCAGAAACTGTGTCATCTCAGATACTATGGTTAACTGTCAGCATTTGTTTGCACATACACAAAATCATGCATTTTTAATATGTACAGACCTAAGGGGAAAACAGAAAAAAAAAATAAAAAATTCAATATACGCGATGCCAAATGTCTGAAAAGCAAACTCCCAGTAATCTTATTGAAGTCAGTGGGATGGGAAGAGGAAGCACTCCAGACAATGGACAGTATAGACAGGATGCTATTTTATGTACATTTAAGTAACTTATTCTAGCACTGACTGTTTTTTTAAACAAAGAAAACAAAGACAAAGAGGTCTTCTGCATCACTGCCATAAAATCCTTCACTACATAAGTTTTTATTAATAAGAACTCAAAATTATCAGGAATATCTTTAGACAAGAAGTTGTAGACAAATTACATTTTGTCCTTTCCAAGTCTGGTTCTTGTACTTTCTGCTTATATAGAAAACAGGAAATTCTCTTCATCTCAGTTGTCTGATATGCATAAATATCTGGGCTCAAAGCCTTGACACTGATACAGATGACGGCAGCAACTCATAACCAATTCTGAAAAAAAACCCAAAAAACTAAAGTGAACCTACTTTTAAATTAACCCTGGGCCTAGAGCTGTTTGCTTTATTTGAAGTGCAAAGTATCTATCCAAAGCACAAGCAACATTTCTCTTAATTCTATGAAGTTAATCTACTCTGAGTTACTCTGAAAATCAAGGATACACTACTTAGTATTAAGCATTCCCAAATTTTGCTGGATCTTGCAGGGAGTACTCCTTGGAACAGCAAGAAGACATACACTTCCAATGTAACAGAATAGGAGCTAAGACACCTGGAAATAGAGACTGTATGACAAGCTGCTAACAAATGGATAGATAGCGACATGCAGAATTTGAAAGTGAATTATAATAAACACACCTTGTTCTTCTAGTCTTTAGATAACATGAAATTACTTTCATGTCTGTAACATTAGTACTTAAATCCTTTTATATTCATTTATATTAGCTTTTATTCTCCTAAAGCAGATCCTAACTGCAGCATGCAATAATCTCTATGACTTGCTCATATTTAGAGCGTTATTTTAATCTTTCTTTACTTCATTATAGGAAAACACAGCACAGGTATTTTGCTCCATTTTAGAAGAGACAGAAGACTTTTTCTTCCCTTTTCTTCTGTGAATAATTCACAGAAAGCCTACATCACCGCATCTCACTTCAAAAGAACAGAAACTGACTCTTTATGACAGGGATATATGAACTGGGTAAATGCCCAAGCCGTTGCTCACAGCATGCCTGTAGCAGTATTATCCCTTCTTTCTAGACAGGCACACTAAGCTGAAGCAATGACTTTTCTGTTTTCCTAGTTAAACTCAATGGAGTTAAAGTCAAAGTCAAAAGAAAAACTAGTATTTGGATTCATTATGCATCAGAGGCACCTCTTTGTTAGTAAAGAAGTACAGATTTTAGTGCCATAGGCTGTTGTCTTATAAATGGTTTACAATAAACCATGAATCTAACATTTTTTAAACGAATCCTGAAAGACTAAGAAAAACAAATGCACATAGTAACAAACATTATGTTTACTAATTTTCAGTAATTTACAGTTCTCTCTCCCCTATCTTGAATACCAAAGCATGAGACACTACAACCTGCACAGTTCTTTCTACTGGAAAACACATCACTTAAGAGGGCTCATCTTTGCACTGAAGGCACATTATTCAAAAGGGTCCCACACTGAGGTTCTATGACAACTTCTGCAGTGCACTCCCATGTCACCTTTTGCTCCCTTCTCCAGCTTCAGTCTTCTTCTTCTTCTTCTTGGCAAAATGACTGATTTGTGTTCTGTACAGAGTTCAGAGTACAAGCAGTAACTTCCAAACCCACATGACATTTACTACTGTATGTTTTAATGAGTCTTTTCAAACTGGCTAGGTTGCTTGACTGTTACCACCTCTCAGTTACATTACTGACTGTTTTGGCCTGTGAAATATTTTTCTGTTTTGGGTTTTTTTTTTACTAATTTTAACTTTTAAGTTTTAACATTTTTACGTTAAATAAGAAAATAAGACTGATACAAAAAAAAAAAAAAAAAAAAAAAAAAAAAAAAAAAAAAAAAAAAAAAAAAAAAAAAAAAAAAAAAAAAAAAAAAAAAAAAAACNCGTGTTCCATTTATCTAGTATGAACATATAAACTTGGTGATCTTGTCAACATACTTAAAAAAACCCCATTCTCTGGATATATTTTGAAGAGGGATGAATGTAAGTTTCTCTCACAGAGGAAGAAGCAAAAGGGTATCTGGGTGGTATCCCACCCCACCCACCCCCCTTCTATCTCAATCACCAAGTTGCTGTTTGAAACAGTAGTTCAGTGTGGTAACATTTTGTCATAGTCCTAATTCGTAACAAAATCCTGAACTCTCCTAGGAAGTCTTATTTCAATTTACCTCAGAATGGATTGATTTTTTTTTTTTTTTAAGATAAACTGCAAGTAGTAATATAATTAATCACTGAGTAATGCAACAATCATTTGCACTAACCAAATACAGCCTTTAAAAAAACATATATTATAATCTCACAATTACACTACTCATTTACCATCAGAATAAATCGTATATAGGTCATGTTAAGTAGTATGTACTCTGGTAACTATTAGTATTACCTACCTGAAACTAATAATCTCAGTTGCTATCACATTAGCAACATACCATTAACTTGAGCAACTAGAATTTTGCTACATACTCACCAACTGAAGAGGTGAAAATATTAGCATATTCAATCATTCAAATCTCTGATAAGCATAATAAAAAATAATGTATTTGAAAGGAAAATGAAAGCAAGCTTTTGTTTCAAAGATAGTTTTGAAGAAAAAAAGGCTACATTTAAAGGTATTAAGCTATTTTAGGCTTAGATGACCAGAACAATCAGAATACTGGGAGCAGAGAGAATCAAGAAAAGCTGTGATTCTCTTATGCTACAATGACTTCATTAGAGACGCAGAGAAGAAACATTAGAAAAAGGAAAAACAAGGAGTCTCATGTTACACTAAAAAATACTTACATTGCAGATGGAGTAATTTTGTTAATTCAAGTAACATTTGCTGAAAAGACGTTCTTAGCTTTTTGTTACAGGTTTACTAAATTTATTATTCTATTCCAATCAAAAAAATACCATAGATATATGAAGACATTGCTGTGACTGACACTTTTTAGAATCACTTAATCAAGCAAAATATCAATTTTATAAAATAAGAATAGAAGCAAAAGATTGGTAATTTCTCCCAACATCTGTTTCTTCACCATTCCCTCTCTCCCATGCTATACAACTCCTAGTAAAGAGACAACAGTTAAGGAAATCAAGAAATAAAGACACCTCATTATAATGCACAAATTACCAATACAACTAGAATTTCAACCAATTCACTGAAAAACAGGAGAAAAACACACACTTGTGCAGATCTTCGCTTCTCTTGTCTGATCTGAATGTGTGTAAAAGTGATCAGCACAAGTTTTCAGACACTGCTCATCAATCAAATTAAGCAAATCTCAACAGACACAGAAAAACAAGCAATGCTGCTGCCTCCTATCTTACTGTTACCTCTTTCTGCTCCCATCTGCTGTTGTACCAGTATTACAGAAATTAATCACTTTATCCTTACAGGTAGCCTCTGAAGCAAAGCCTATGAGTATTACAAATATGCTCTTACTCTGTCTCATTTTCACCTGACTCCATGTGGTTCTCTGTGCTTCTCTGAAGCAAGCTACCAGACCATTGTCACTTGCTTGAATCAGAAACTTAACTCTGAGGTCCTGAATCTCAGCTTAGGGCACCTGACTGGAGTAGTTTTGCTGGAAAGCAAGGCTTTCTCCACAGACCACTTACACTGAAGACTCTCAATGACTTCAAAATATTCTGAAATTAGGCTCGAGATCTTTGTGTGAGCTCCTGCTGGCACAACTGTGGCGTATAATAACATATGTACAGAAACTATGGCAATAAGCATGTAAGAGGAAATCATGGGAAGGATATGATATGGAAATAAACAACATAGCTAGCTCCATTCAATTATGTGCAATGCATTCCTCATTAAGTAATCTCAGTAATTTATTCCAAAGAACAAATCTCAGTCTTCATGTCTAATTTAAAACTGGATAAATGCTCCATTTAAGAAAGGATTAAGATTCTTATGTCCCTTCATCTTTCTTCAACCTCATATAGAAAATGTTTCAAATTGTAACATAGAGTTTTTAGTGGAGGACAGGAAGGAAAGAGATACTTCACAACATTGCTACTACACAAAAAGTGAAAACAGATGAATCTTATATATCAGTTCAAAGCGACCACATTGATTATCAACTAGTTGCACAATTAACCACCTGACTTAAGAGAACAGGATATTATCGGTCATCTATTTCATTTAATAGATGAACATTTTAGAAGGAAAAACATGCTTTGTATCTTTCCCCTAGACTCATTAAAATGGCCTTAAATTTGATTTTTGAGTGAAACAGACGAAAACATTACTGAAGTGCTTACATGGGCCATCAACGTGCCTCCAGATTCCATATTCCAGATTCTTCTACTGTGTTATGGCATGGAAATACATCAGCTCCAATAAGAACTGCTTTCTTTTCAGTACACTCCATTTTTCAGAAAACTGTGAACACTCCCTCAAAGTCAGAACCTCTTGAAATGACACATCCTGTCTCTCACATACCCACACTTTGCAGTTAGCTCAGATGACACGAACTATTATATGTTTTGTACAGATGCTCCCAACTCAAAGACAATAGAATAATATAATAAATAACAAGTACAATTATTCTCTGGGATTTACTATTTTGAAGTGTGCTAGCACACACAATTAAAAAGAAAAGTGATTAAAATTACTTCTGCGTTTTCTAAATTCAATACATAGAGCGACCCCTACTGGTCTGCTAGGCATCCCAGAAAAGAAACAAACTGACAAAAACTGCACTCCAACAAGTCATCCTCAGCTAACTTGCATGGACATTCCTCAGATAAAGAGCTTACCTTATTCAAGTTACAGAACGGCTAATGCTAATAACTCAGCAGAGACAAAAATACTCTAGTGTTTTCTATGGATTTTTAAACATTCATTCTTCTTGTTATTATAAATAACAAAATCATCATGTTAATAGTTTGTAAAGAATGCTTATCTAGCACCAGTATCTAGAGCTGAGAGACACATTTTTATGGACAATTTTTCCAAAAAAATTCTTAAAAAACACCCAGGAGAAACAAACGTCAGTCTACTAGATGTTTTAAATGAGAAAAATGTATAGTTTCCGTACTTTCCCAATTAAACATGAAGAGCAACTACAACCATAAGCCCCCATGAATCCCTGTGCTTGCTTCTCTTTTATTTTGCACATGAAAACCAAGGTCACAGAAGTATATAATTATTTATATAAATAGCATCTGATTTAATACACAAGTAAATAACTAATAAGCCAGAAAACCAATAAAGTGTCTGTAATAACCACACTCTATCATATAATACACTGTTATATTAATTTAAATAATTGATGTTTTAGGAGAACCAGTTCAAGATCATAACATGAATATGAGTACACTCACAGATTAATAAAAGAAGGGGCTGTTAATTTGAAGTGCTGAATGTTCTCTTACTTTTTACAATATATACATTAGACACAATACAGACACTTACATGTGAAAGTAGCACCCAACTAGGATCAAGAACAACTAAAACCAGCAAAACCTGTACTCAGTATGAATTCTAAGTGCATTTCTTTTACCATTGGGCATTTTAACAACACATATATGACTACAACATAAAGTGCGCAGGAGATTGACCAAACAAAACAAAACTTTGTCACTGATTTCATTTCAGCCACGATTAATTCCAAGAATCTAGTAAGAGAAAGCAGTGCTAATTCCCACTCCCGAAAGAAACCTTTGCTTAGAAAGCTCAAGTAATAGAAGTAGAAATCCACTCATTGCTGCTTCAAAATCCCTGCAAATTTAAAGGAATATTGTTTCCTTTACACAGTTTCCACTGTCTAAACCAAGTCAGGCCAGTATTGCTCAATTATGTCCTAATACTACGAGCTTAAAAAGACATCCCTTATCCCAGCTGCTCAGGAGTAGCTGTAACCCAGAGGCAGAACCCGGACTTCAGAGCTTCTCAGAGGTCACCAGGAAGCCTGCACCCTGCCTCTTCTGACCACCGGTCAAAGTTGTCAAAGCAAACAATTACAGCCAAAAGTTCTTTCTGAAATGCATTCAACCAGTTCTAACTTAGTTCACCAAATCCCTAGAGCCTTCAACAGGAGCTCAAAATTTTATAGAGATTTTATTTTTGGGAGCCGTATTTAAATATTTACAATGTTACACACAGGAAAATAGAAGGAAAAAAAAAAACAAAACAAACAAAACAGTGACATGTCATAAAACATTTAAGAAGCCTATAACTTGTTTTTTTTTTTTTTTTTTTTAAAACTATACAGTGAACTTTACTATTGTTTTCACTGATATACTGAGTACTACAATATTCACAGTAAAAGTACAAATTTAGACACTATTACATCAAAGAAACTGCGCCAATGAAAGTGCACTGAGTTTAAAAGCCAAACACTCCAAAGTCAGAGAATTCAAGAAATAATGTTGTCTATGTATAACTTAATCCCTTCAGGCTTAACACCTCAAGAAATAATTAAAAACTTATTACTCAAGATCTTGGCACTACTCAATAAGCAAGGGTTAATAATCATTGTTGCAGTCAGTCTTACTTCTGTTTCTTCCCAAGTCTTGTAAGTGCCATCTAAACACAGAACTGAACCAAACACCAAGATGAGTGGTGCAACTGATCTGCTTGAGGGATAGGATGCCATCCAGAGGGACCCTGACGGACTTGAGGAGTGCATGCATGTGAACCTCATGAAATTCAACATGACCAAGTTAAAGTCTTGCACCTGAGTCAGGTTAAGGGAGGTGATTCTTCCCCCCTGCTCTGGTGAGACCCCACCTGGAGCAACGTGTCTAGCTCTGGAGTCCTCAGCACAGGAAAGACATGGACCTGCTGGAGCGCATCCAGAGAAGTGCCACAAAAATGAGGGATGGAACACCTCCCCTTTAAGTACAGGTTGAAACTGTTGAGGTTGTTCAGGCTGGAGAAAAGAAGACTCCTGGGAGACATTATTGCAGCCTTTCAGTACGTAAGAAAGGCTTATAAGAAAGATGGAAACAGTTTTTTTAGTATGGCCTGTTGTGATAAGGGGCAATGATTTTAAACTGAAAGAGAGCACAATCAGACCTGATATAAGGAGGAAACTTTTTAAGGACAAAGGGCGCTGAAGCACTGGGACAGGTTGCCCAGAGAAATCGTAGATGCTCTATTTTTAGAAGTTCTAGAGGTCAGGATGGACTAGATGACTTTTTAAAGCTCCCTTCCAACCCAGATCATTCTACGAATCTGTGAAAGGGTATTTTTCACAATTCCAACCTGTCTACACCAAGAGCAGGGCCCTTAATCCATTAGAAAAGTCAATTCCCTCTCTGTGGTAGTAGAAAATAATGCCAAAGCTATTGCCTAGCCAGCCTCAATACCAGACATACTACTACATCAGTAGGCTGCTCTGAGCAAACTACAGCTTTTCATCTGTATTAGTTTCAAACCCCTGGTCTCAGTACAGCAATGCAAAGTCAGACTGCGACTGCATGGGTGTATGAGCATATTTGGCTGACACTGGCATTTCCGCACTCAGCTCCTTCTATAGACCATGGTCTCATGGCACTTTGTCTCTTCTGTCCTGTGCTAGCAGCTGGGCAGTCCATGCCACACTGAGTTCTCAGGTTAAAACCACTCATGAGGACATTAGTCAGTATCAAAGCCAGTATTTTGTACCAAGCCTTCTATTTTAAGGTATTACAGAAAATTCTTTGATCATTTCCAGCACTGGCAAAAAGCTACATCTAAACTTGAGCAATAGACTAATTACATACGTGCAGAATTAAGTGAAGCTAAAATATCTATAGATGTCTCTAAAGAGAGAAGACTAGAAGGACAGATGGCAGAGCACTATTGTGTCACCTTGCTCCTCCCCTGTTCGTGACTTCTGGCAAAGTACATGGTCTGTGATGCAACGCAGCACATCATTGCCCAACAGAAAGAATGTGGGAGGAAGCACCCAAGAACTTTACTGAGGGCCACTGCATAATGTCTCCTGCATCAGCACAGAGACATGTGAACATGCAGGGAAATGGAGATGACACTGATCTTTGAGCACCAAAGCACAAACTGACAAGCAGCAGCTCATGCCACAAAGCTAAAAATATGTGCTTGACTAATTAATTAACCAAATGCAAGATTAGATGATACCTACAGCAAGTTCTACTGATGAATTTCACAACAATGGTTGCCCTAAAAATCCCCCTGAAATACTGTTTTAAAAAATACTTTTATTTGATCAGCCCCTGAAAACATTTGGGAGTAAGTGGCACAAGCTGCTTGGTCTTTGTTCTGTTATCTCTATTATTAGTAAACCTGAAGAGCCTTTTAACTTTCCAAACTTGCACAGACTGTCTTCATGCCTCTTCAGATGAGATGGCATTGAGATGGAACATGTCAGGTGTTAACTCGGAACAGCTCCTGCATAGCTTTTCCCTCCTACAAAAATGTACCTGTTTCCTTTTTTAATGGACAGATGAGGACAAAGGGCTGGACTGGCACTGGAGACCCAGAGCTCTGATCAGAACTCCTGTTATTCCTGTACCTGTGCTGCTTTCTGCTAGCCACCAATCTAGCCACTTCTTAATAAGCTACCCATCTGGCAATTTCAGCAATTAGAAAGGTTTCATTTTATGCAGCAACATATATATACAGATGTATACAGCAAGAGGTGAACTGAGGTAAGTGTGGCACTCAATTTTTGCAGTTTCTTGACTAGGTTGTAGAGGGAGGTGTTGTCCCTAATGTTCTGTACCTCCCTTCATTGCTATGTGTATTATAGAATTTAGAACAGTTATAGAAACAAACCAAGGAGACCAATTCTGAAGTACTAAACAAGATACATTCTGAACACAAATGCTTTACTGAATAATATTAGCAGTCTTTAAAAAAGAAAAAAAAAAAATCTGATGTGACAAGTCCATTCCAAGCACTGCTGTCACCTCAAAATTTAAAGTTGGGAGCAGAAAAGAATGATTATCTGCCAGGAGGACCTGGCAAAAGGCTCTCTTGAGCAAAGTGACAAATGATGTTTCTTCTTCTGCATGCCGACGTAGATGGAGCAGCTCACAATTGTTTCAGCAACTGTTCCACTGTGAGATGCTCCTACACTTCCCAGGAGAAGAAAACAGAGTTACTTTGAATGAATTCTCAACAGTTACAGAAAGCCACAGAATTTATATGTGGTAACAGGTTAGGGATGGGTATAGGTAAAAAAAATTAAATACTGCAAAGGACAATTGCTGAGTGTCAAGAGAGGCTCACAAAGAGAAGCTTGAGGAAGACTTTGCTGGGAGATATCCAGCTGGACTTCAGAATGTTCACAGAATATGTTTACCTGGGTTTTCTGTACAGTATATCCCAGTACTGAATGAGCTCAGCTCTATACTGGCTCTGTATTTTTGGGAATTTCCTGGCTCACCCTGCTGTCCTCAGCCAGGACCAACTACACTTTCTCTTAACAGAAACATCTACACTAGAAGCTGTTTCTACAACAGAAACATTTGTACAACCAAGTTTCCATACCCTGCTCCTGACAGGTGTTCTGATGCTGCAGTATTTTTATTATTCAGCACCATTTAGGAATTAGTCTTTCTTATTCTGATGGGTAGGAAAGGAAATTGCACAGCATAGGACTACAGCATCTACAGTCCACAGACTGATTGTGTCCTTTTTTTCTTCAACAGCCTTTTATGTTACTGGGGTTTGTTATGAAGTTCATGCTCAGTTTCTTTTCAAATTAAACAGCCCCTGTTGTTTTTCATTCTTCACGCTGATCAGAGACCCAGAAAACAGTGTAACACATCCTATATCCCCCTACACTGTCTTCTTCTGTGGACACTCTTTTGCAAACACTCACATGTTTCTTAGAATGCAGTACCTAAAACTGGACATGGTACTCCATGCTTACTATGCACTCCTCATCGACCTCTTTTTTACATTCATCTTTCAGAATCACAGCGTATTTGCCTATTCTGCAACAGCATGAGTAACATTGCCATCTGGTGATGCATGATAAGCCCCAGATGCTTACAGGAATACCTGTTATCTAATTGATCTTCTCCCAAGTCTTGGTTTCTTTTTTTCTTTTTTTTTTTTTTGACAAAATACAACACTTGGCACCAGTTCCTATTGACTTAGTACCCATTTTCCTTTCTTTAATGATCTTTTCAATTAATCACAATTATTTTTTAATTCTATTCTTGTTCTCCAGCATGTTCACAATCACTTCCCCCTTGGTGCTGATGGCAAATTTACTTAATGACAGTCTTATTATATCACCCAAGTTATTAAAACATCAACTTATCCAAGACCTCAAGCAGACGGCACTGCAATACAACCCAATAAATCCTTCCATTTTTGACATATGCATGGGCTTCTCTGTGTCTGCATCAGAATATGTACAAACATATGTGTGTACACGCACATCTATGTTCTGCCCCTATCTGAATACAAGGAGATTACACTGACCACAATACTTATTTGGTTTTGATGTTTGTTTAGTGACAACTGATTTAAATTGCCTTCACTACAAATAAAATTTGTGTTAACAGCATACTCACTGGATTCAACTAACACACTTTCCAAAACAAACCGCATTTTTAAACTAGGAAATAAAGGAGAGCTGTTATACCCATGCAAAAATAACATACATGTAAACTAACACTGCAAAAGTCTATGTTCTTTTAAGAAGTAATCCTACAAAAAACTCTACTAAGAAACAAAAGCAAAACATACTTCAGAAGTTGGTTTACATCAAGCTTAAAAATAAACTTTCCTTCTTTCTTTTTTATGTGCAAGACTGAACAGTGAGTTTTGATCCTAATGCAGAATAGCTCTAAGGAACTGTATAACACACAGTATTTTTCTGAATATATTTAGAACAGAAAAGGAAAAAATGCAGGCTCATTTTAAAATTTTGCTTAGCTATGCAAAACTATTACGTAAATGTGGAAGCTACAGTGGGAAAGAAAGTGCAGACTTGCACAGACTTGCTAGCGGGGTGCTCAGAGTTACACTGCTGTCAGAAATTCCCTAGGTAAAACTAAAACAAATAGTTTGTGCTCAAGCATTTTTATAAATTCCTTAGAGATACCATAAATATTAATAAGAACATATTTTAAAACAGTCTGTTAAATATTAAGGCATGCGCATGTATGTTATACTAATGTACAACAACTGAAAAAAAAATCTGCCCTTCCCACAGGATTCACTAAAATATTTCTTTTTTGGCTCTCCAGCAAAATTCTTGTAAACCCAAATTAACATGTTCAAAATAACAAGACTCAATGATCTGGCATTTTTAAAGAACAGATTACTGACATGGTTTTGAATGTTTCTTAGATGAAATCACTAACATTAACACCTTCACATTAATCGATTGATGTCAGCAGAATTCTGGAGAGCTATGCTGCAGGCTCCAACACCAAAGTAGTAATCAATTAAGGAAGTCAGCTGAAAAAAATGATGCAAAGATCAGAGTTGTCAATGGCAAAATAATCTCATCTCAGTGATGTCAAAGGAACAGTAAAAAAATGCCACATATTTACTGCATAATGCAAGAAAACTATTCCAAACAAAGATTTAGTAATCAAAAAATTGTCAAGTAACTATTGCAATTAAAACCTATGAAGAAATTCTTCAGGAATCTATATTCTAGACCACATTTATGTAATCTTATACATGGCATTTCAGCATAAATTGTACAAGTCTCTTTATTTTTGTGTACAGTATTAAGAAAAACACACTTGCTAAAAATCCAGTTATTTTATATAGAGAGCAGTAAAACCCCAAACAATTAATACAGAGTTAAACA
>VZRU01007757.1:141198-157258 GCA_013398155.1 Pedionomus torquatus
GGAGGGTCGAGGCCTTTCGCCGCGTCCGTCACGGTACTCCGGCTCTGAGGAGGGTGGGATGGGCTGTGAGATGGGAGGAGCGCGGGTTGCGCTGAAAACACGGTACTTTTAAAAGCAAAGTTTGAAAGCGCCTGCCTTAAGATGCCGGGGGCCGGGGCGGTGCTTCGGAGCACAGAAAAACAGGGAGGACAGAAATGAACGTCCAAAGGTATGGATTTATCCAGTCCTAAATTCACAGCACGGCTCAAACCACTTCCTGCACCTGCTTGGTCAACAGACTCCCAAGAGCTCTACAAATACGGTGTCTTTTATAATCCCTGTCTTGAACTGATACGTGAAATTAAGCAGAAAAAAAATTAATTAAAAAAAAGGTTAAGCGCCAAGGAGAGCTGCACACATGGCGGCTATTCCCAAGAAGGTTCTTATTTTGTTAACTTAGCAGAGCGAGCCAAACTGTTTCAGAGAAGTGTGGGTGATTTCTAGTCACTAGGGAAATTAAATAAAACTTCTTGCTCCCCAAAATAAGCAGTGGCATTGATGGCTTTAAAAGTAATGGAGGCAGAAAGAGAGGGTGGAGGTAAATGCATTACCTACTGCCTTTAGTAGGTAATGCAGTCACACAAGGGTAAGCTCCCACCTCACAAAAATTTGCTAAGTTTAGCCTCTAAAATCACAACAAATTGCAGCTCTGTTAGCAGCACCTTCAAACTCACCGTGTAAGGTTTTGTGAATGCTGGAGAGTATCAGAGGCTAAATGGTTAAGACATACAACTTCACCATCTGTCACTAATCTTTTAAAGAGTAGCTACCATTATAAATTTGTGTGTATGCAGAGCTTGATTTTGCATACAAGTCAAGTATAAGAGCTTCCTCAAAAATGGACAGAAAACAAATGATTGCTTCTATCAGGAACTCTGTGGTTATACTATCTCCATGCTTCTAAGATTAGCTTTTTGAAGCATCTTACAAAAACTAATTTGCTTCCTTCTAGGCTAGTAACATCAGGGAAAGAACATTACAAGCTTTTTTTCCCCTTCATTTCTCTTTGTTTTACCACCAGCTAAATTTTAATATATTTTGCTTTAAGCAAAAACCTGTGACCTGAAGAATTCAAGACAAAATAGAAGGCTCTTGACTAAAATCAAGAGGGCTAAAGCAAACCAATGCTATTTCACTTTGCTAAACTAAATCAAAGTAACAACATACATAGTAAAAAAATGACCTGAAATAAAAACAACATAGTCCTTGGACACTTGTTTCTGCACAATGCTGCTCCTATGGCAGTGTCCTCAACTGTGGATGACCACCTAGACAGTCCCCGCACTGCTCTATGGTAGTGGTGACAAGAGGGAACAGGTTTCCAGTCCCAGTGTGCTCTCACTGCATGGACCACATCTGTGGAATACAGTGAAGCAAGTGAATAAGGAATCCCATTTTCCCCCAAGGATACCCTGATAAATACACAGTAATCATCCCAAGGAAAGACAGACCATATAATAAATGTCTATAATCAATCTAGTAAATACTAGGGAGTCATTATCATGCCATCATTATTGTTAGTTTCTAGGTAAGAGTTCAGTTTAGTTTCTGTTCTTTCCCAAGTACAAAATGAATGGATGCCATTTATGCTGTTGAGAAGCCAGTAGAACTTCATAAGGGCACTATCTGTGGTTCTTTGCAATCTAATAACCAATTATTTCAAACAGCTGCTCTTCTCCCTAATATCATATAACTTATTAACAAAGAAAAGTTTGAGACATTAATCTGGTTACAAATTCAATAGTACATAATGGAACTTTTGACTGTGCATCAGCCAAGAGGAACAAGGAAGATTACATGGTGCACTGAATTCAAATACGTCAATATGTTTTGGAATGTTAAACACTTAATTTGCACAATATATCATCACTAGTTTGCTAATCTTTAAAGTTACATCTAAAGAAAAACCAGGATTTCTCCACATGGCTGACTGGCCAAGGATTGTCTTTCTGTCTCATATATTGAGGAGCAAAAATTTAAGAAACAATTAATAAAATACTATCAAAATGTGTTGAATACCATCCAGGATTCTTTCTGAACGCTAATTACATAAATGACACAATGACTCCCACAAACAGCAAAGCAAGGAGAATATATTTTAAATGTAGCTTGGTTTGAACTGGTGTAACATATTAAAATAATGTGAGTAACCTTAGAAGCAAAACTGTAAAAGGGTTGAGCTCAACTGTTAACAATTACATAGGCTGCCTTCAAATTAATCTATTGAGCAGACCCTAAAATGACCTTCAGGTCACCTGTAGGTGCTGGGTCTTGTTACACGTATCAGTACCTTGGGTGATATTCTTAGGTTAACTTCATCCAGAACGTTAAATAAAGGAATAAATATACTCCAGTTCTAAGTGTTATCTGTCATTAGACTCTAGCTTAACCTCCCATGATTACAGAAACAATGAATCATCACTGTTTAGAAGAGGGTTGAATCAGTGAAGCATGCCACTCAAATAATTAAGAACGTGACATTTTCATAATCAAACTTTCAGACAAACTAAAAATGAAATATATTTTTGAAAACAAAACAAAAACAATCCTATCCTGGCCACTCCTGTTTTTCTTTTTTCCAAAGCCATCATTGTGCAACTCCTCCTAAAGGGGGGTATTCAGCATTCATCATGCTAGAATGATTCATGGGAGAAAAAGGAACCAACTCCGTAAGCTCAGTTTCCACTAATCCATACCATTCAAGGACTTTCTGAATGGCTAGTTTCCAGAATAGGAGTAGGCAAAGAAATGCATATAAAAATTATAATCAAAATGATAAGTAAAGCACACATCAAAACAAGAGACCAGATTAAAGAAAGAGATAATCCTTAATAAGATCATAACCTCAGTTTGCTGGTTTTTCAGTTGCTACCAGAAAGACTGGTTTAAAGTAAACTTGCACTTCCCTGTACATCTGCAGATACTGGTCTCCTAAGTAAATAGTAGCAAAATTCAACATCCTTGATAAAACTCTGAGTAGAACAGCATTTACATTTTAAGGGGTTCACGTCTTCTTCACTCTAGTGATTTAGCTGTGTTTTTTGGTTTTGTTGTTGTTGTTTTTTTAGTTTTTTTTTTTGTTTTTGTTTTTGTTTTTTTTTTTTGAAGTGGTGTAGTTTTTTCTAAAAAATCACAAAGTACTTTCATAAACCAGTGAGTACAAACAAGACCACCCAGAAGGAAGAGAAGTAGAATCATAACTCCAAAAGAGTCAGTTTTCTATATGAGTTCACAGAATCAAGTAAATATCTGCATTTCTCCTAAGAGTCACAATATTTGGAGCTGTTAGGTAGGTAGCTTTCTGAACACCTAGGGTGTGTGTGCACATATGAGCACATGGGTGGCTCAAGGGGAGAAATTCAATGTATTATTACGATGTAAGATAACTGCAGGTTTTCATACAGTGCAGTGCTCCTCTACCCTACTGAGACCTCCCCTGGAAGTTCCACATCAGATGTGAGGCTAAGATAAAGCATTTCCTTTCTTGTGATTTTTGCTATCTTCCTCCCCTGTACTCTTCTTATCTTGATCTCTCTAAACCACAGATATAAGGTTTCTTTCAAGTCTTTTCTTGCCCCTCCATTTTCATTGCATATTTCTTTTACTTTAGTTTTCATACAAATATCCTGCTAGAAGGATTCTGCCTAACCTGCCCTGCATATTCTCTGAGACCCTCTTTCTTAATGTCAGGTTCCTTTAATGACAGAAAACCCATCTGGGTTATTTTATATCCCTCCCATATCTTAATTATTTCCTTAGTGCTCTGACCACCAAAAAAACCCCAAAACCAAAACCTGAATCTGTTTTAGTAGTGAAGTCAAAAGTAATTTTACTTATTAGCAAGCTCACACCCCCATTCAACTGTGGAAAACAAGAACTTTTAAAAAAAGAGGAATCCACTTAGCAGATAATAAGCAACATTTTCAACAACCTGAAACTTCGTCTCCTTACACATTTTAATACTAAGCTTTTTTTCCTCACACGGTTGTAATGGACTCATATTTTGCAAGAGATACAAATTATTACCAGTCTACTGTACTCTAAATTGGAAGGAAAAGAAAAAAAAGTCTCTTTTTTTGGTCTTTTTTTTTCTTCTCTTTAAGACAATCATTTCACTGTACACATAACTTTAGTGGATGTTGGCTGTTCACTTAAATGCACAGGATATACTAACCAGCAGCTTATCTCCACCAGATTTTGAAAGAAACTGACATATTTGGGGCAGGAACTCCAGAGATGCTGAAACACAAGCTCCCATATAAGGCCTTCAGAGTGAAGTAACTAGGAGAGGTAAAAGCAGAAATAATTGATGGGGAAGCAGAATATTCTATTTTAAAGAGGATAGTGACTAAAGAATCAGACTTTTTGTAGACTGAATGTCAGGTTAAGAAAGAGGAAACAGCGACTACAATTTGAGCCATATCACATCATAGATTTTTAATTTGAAAAGCACCATGGACTTGATAGACACAGGAATGGGGATCACTTAAAATTTTTGTAAACATCTACAGAGTTTATTTTAACCTAGAAAGTAAACTAGATTTTAGTAGTACCTTGTCTTTTACACTGTCTTCCAATGTTCCACTATTTTGCAAACATTCATTTTGTTCACACTAGTGATTCTCCAGTGGTACACTGGCTTGGAGTTACCAGGAAACAACACAAATTTAGTGCAAGATCCTGTAGTGAGCTCCACAGAGTAAATAGTTAAGCAGCAACTCCACTCACTTGACTTGAGAAATATCTGCTAACGTGGATGATTATTGAACTACGAAAGATGATACGCAAGTCTTTAATCTTCATAATCTAAGGGTACATACACAAAATAAATTAGCAGATTCTCTAAACAGCAGGAGTTTTATGCTAGTCAAATGTGACAACTGATCTGGGTCTTCTGTCCAAATTAGCCTTGTGATGCAAAAAACAGCCTACAGATTTTCCCTCTGTAACACTGAAGTCCAGAAATACTATTATCCTTTTGCTCTCCAACAGGCTTCTGGCTTTAAGAAAAAAAACTGACACAACTCATTTTCAGTTGTCTAGTATAGGCAAGGAAAATTAAAGTAATATCTGTTAGGAGACTAGTGTGGAAACAATTTCATATTCTGTCATCACAGAGAGAAGAAATCTGACACATAATTCAACTAAATTCTAATCCTGTTAGATGAAAAAAAAAATTGCTAAGAGTGAAGAAAGTTGGATAAAACGCTTAAAGAGATCGTGAAAGTATACCACAAGTTTACCCATTTTGAGCTCTGCACATCCACACCGTGTCTTTAATTCTGTAAGTACCCACTCTCATTGGAACAAATCTGAAATTTAATGTTGGTCAATTTTCATTAGCACTTAGTAGTGTGTTATGCCTAGATTAATTTCTTCATCTTAAACCTGCTGCATACTTACGCTTCTCAAAAAACACTCACAAGCTGAATGACTTGACAAACAGTGATGCTCAAGGTATTAAAAGCTTAAGTTTTTAGCATTCCACCACTTCAAAAGATGGCTGATAAAGTCTTGATGAATGTTGTTTCTTTTAAAGTAACAGTTTCTGTACTAATTTCCTTGAAAACTCCTAGAAATACTGAGCGAACAACTCTGTACAGAAACAATAGGAGACACTAATCTGGAAAATTTAGACTAATTTTGTTGCATGCATCAGAGTGTATGATCTTACAGCGGAATTCAGGTTTCCATTCTGTTCAGAAAGAGTACTGGATGTTTCTTTAAGCTGGCCCAAAACCAATAAAAAATTAATGGGCTTATGCTGCAGTCTTATGATTAGCTGAAAGCAACAGCTTGTCCTGTATTTTGTATTATTAATATTTGTCTAAAATTTGTTATTATTAATACCTGCCATTAATATATGCCATTGACAAGCTCAGTTAGAATGACAGGGCAGCACATCCTGTTAATATTCTGTACTTCAGAAAAATGTTTAACTATCTGATTTCCTACAGAGGATTTAATTGATCCCTGCAAATAAATTTTCTACCCAAGAAAATCCAAGTAGAATGCTAGCCTTTACTATTAGTTTGCACTCAGCTCAACTACCTAGTTTTCTTCCTCCCCAGTTACCAGAATTACTGCAAGATTTTTTCTTTTTGTATCGAGACCGCTGAAGACGATTGCAATCCATTTAGCAATTCAGTAGGACATCGGTATTTGACCATGCTAAATGGTTAACTCTTCAGAAGTTTCACAGAACACCTGGATAGGATTTTGGTTTATGCCCGTCTGTTGCTCAGGCATCAGTCATTTGACCCTATTAATGCATTACAGTTCACCAAGGCAGTGATAACTTCAGGTGAAAAGAATACCTGTAATGAAGAGATTCAGAATTAAAAAACAGAATAGTTTACCAGAAATACTTGTTTATATATTTTTAATACCATCTCCAGCTTTCTTCTCTAAATGTTTTTTTCTGCCTTTGATATTAATTTTAAGAACAGCAGTACATACCTACAGACACAAACCCAGAGTGTTTAATGTTTCACAAGGTACATCCCTTTATTATTGTAATCACAAAAACATGATTTTGTACAGGAATGTTTAAGTGAACATTAATCGATGCAATTAGATTTGTTTCATAAAGATCAGGTAAACATACTACAGATCATTGTATTGTAAAGAACAAAAATATCAGCTTTCTGGCCTTGCAGTGCACGTTTTAGTGCAAGTATTAAGACACAATAGTGTTCAATTCAGCAATGTATTGCAGAACATCATGCCACAGTCCACTTCAAAGAGGATCAGGACATGCAGCTTGTTAATAAAATGCTGTAGTATATAAAAAAAGCCACATGTTAATTCATAAAATATATAGTGGTTTATTTGGATGATTTAAAGTGATTTTACTGTGGAATTTAGTTTGATCCAGGACAAACATCCAGAGTATCTTATCATTTGGAATATTCTTCTTTTAGGCGATGGCTTTGGCTTCAGGTAGGAATGCCTCCCAGTATTTTATTAGCTTGAAGAGAAGGAAAAAAAATACTCATTATTAAGTACTAAATGTTGGAAAAGAAAACACAAATACCTTCCTCCTTCTGTAGTAAACTTGTTTCCACTGGACAAAGCAAGAACATAGGTGCTTCATATTAACTATCCATATTATCACATAATGCAAGAAAAAAAAAAAAAGTAATAAATACACAAATCTGCTCATAGCAACAAAGTTGTTACCACATGTTAAACACAATGCTACAGCATACAGTTTCACAAAATTTGTTTTCATGCTCAGTTTGCTGTTCTTACCTCTAAGGGTACTGCCTTTTTTTTTGTTTTTAACTTAAACAAAGCTGGAGGGTTATGGAATGAACAAAGGAAAGACTCCAGACGTTGTTTTGTGAGCAAGGTTACTTCTGAGTTACTGAAAACTGTTTTAGTAATATGTAATGTTGTAATATTTTAAACTCCTTAAAAAAAGCAATAAATATTTAAGCACTCAAGTCCCCTTGGTATGTCTAAGTATGTATTTATTACAATTTACGGCAACCTCTAAGTGAAAGTATTACTTCAATTTCAGAAGATGACAAGACCCTCTACTTATATTTATCTCCTTAAGGGAGCTTCTCCCTTCCTTTGAGGAAGCACAGCACTTGCTGGGAAACCGCATCCACTATGTTCTCCAATACAGTACAGACTAGAAGTAATGCTTTATATTTTAGAATCTGCTATTACTTAAAGCCTGTTTTTTTTTAAACCTAATATGGAATGTATTAAATATCAACTTGTACAAAACTTAAAAATTATCTTACCTGCTGTTGTGTTTGCACTAATGACTCTAAGTACTTGATAATAACAGTTTTAAAGTCTTTCACTCGTTCCTTCTGTTAATAAATAAATTATGGCATATTAACCTCTTAATCAATTTTACTTGAAATGTCAATATTATCTAAAGTAAAACTGTCATTTACTTGGACATAATTATACATGCCTCAAATCTTCCCACTTCTTTGCGAATCGTTTTGGAGATCTGTTCAAAATCTTTTTCCCCTTGCTGAACTTTTGTCTCCCACTGGCAAAGGAAAGACATGCAGAGATAAGACTTTGTGTTGCCCATTCAGTCTACCACTATTTGAACTTTTTTAGTGTATTAGTAATATTCAATCAAAAGCTGAAAGGGAGCTATGTGGGTGTTTTGGCATACTTAAGGGCAAGTCTTACAATAAAAGGAACAATTTGTATAATATGATAATATCAGATCAGTTAAAACAATGGTACCTCTAAGGCTATTTGTAGATTAAAAATATCTTAGTATTGCCATTAAACACTTAATAACATTTTTTAAAAGATTCTTTAAAAAAGAAGAAAGATCTCTAAAGCTGTATCTGCTGTTCTGTTTACAAATACTGTTGTAAAAGAATCTCAAACAGCATGCATTCTGTGACTACCTGTCCAATCAAGTGTGGAACAGTCTCAAAAGCTAGTTCCCTATACTTTCCTAATCCCAGAAGAGAGAAGATGAAATTTTCTTCTCTGCCCATGGTTAAGTATATGATTATCTCCATCATATGCCCATTGCGGATGATGAGCTATTGAGGATGCAGTCATTGGCTCTCCAGTCAGGACACACATTGCTTAGGCAATCCAAAGCACGTGTGTTCTTATCCACTGGGAACAGTTCTCAGAGAAAGCAGGAGTATAAAGGTTATTGCAGGTAAGAAGAGCACAGAAGGAAAATTCAGAGAAATCGATGTTGCTTGCCCCGGGGTGGGGTATGGATAAATGCATCCAGCTACACAGCAAGAGATTGTCATCATCTACATTACCTTGTAACTGCTTTTACACACCTGTTACATTGTTAAATTTAAACTGTGTAGATGTACTCTGGAAAAAAAAAAGCTATCAGCCTCACATTTCAGACACATGCAGACTAACAGATATTTAAAATGCAACTATCTGTTCATCTAAACATATTAACTGAGGCATGGGAGCCATGCCTCAATACATCCACTAACACTTATCTTCCTCATAAAGGCAGCAGGGAACATTCTTTAGTAGAGCATATTCCTATTAGCAATCTACTGGTGCTATTTATTCACAAAAGCATTTTGTGGTGCAATGTCAAGTTACTTTGTGACACGAGATCAACATCACATAAGTTCCAATAAATACAAGTGTCTTTGTATTTTTGGTTTATAATTATTCAGAGTTCCCTTAGACATACTTTACAAAGCTGTGCAATAAATCATAACAGGATGTCCTTCATGGAAGAACAGCCTCAAGAGTTACCCAACTTACCAACAACTGAAACATTACAAAACTTGGACAAGGAAAAGGTAGATTAAGACTGCCTGTGCCTTCTTACTACAACAAGCGGCTGAGGCTTTAGTGGAAGTCTCTGTAGGCCTAATGGACCCAACATCCAAGTTTCATCATGCCCAAATGTCACGTCCTATACAAATTATCCCTGGATAATAGTCTGCCATCTTACAACTTCTGACAAGGAGAAATTTCTCCTTATTCAATAACAAATTTCTAGGACTGTTCTTTGGACTTTTATCTGCAAAGAGCAACCGAATCATGAATGAAGCTCAAGCCATGTAGGCTTCCACTCTGCAACTTCTCTGCCAGAAATTCAGCAACTCTCAACATATTTCAATGGCAGCAATAATTTTTAATCAGCACATTCAAATTTTGGGTTTTTCTAACAACCTTTTCTAATCATCCAGTAAACGAGGAAAAAATAAATACTTCAGGAACAAAGTAATTAATACTTTAAATATTGTGACTGAGTATTTCCTACTACTTCCAGTACTCAGGAAGTATTTTTGACAAGGAGTTCCAGCTCACTTGTATCATGGTGGGTGACATCAAGAGAGGCAACCACACAGGCATGTCACACAGGAGTGACACTAATTTTTCCCAGTAAACAAAGGCCTTTTTTAAGAAAAAGAAAGCCAGGTTAATGAGTAATTTAAACACTGTATGCAAAATACATTGAAGGGCAGAAAGGACAAAGCAGCATGTGATTAGTGACCAATGAGGAAGCCAAACAGAGTTAGCTGCATAACAGAGCTTGAAATCTGTAATGAAGTTCTCCTGTTACTTAATGGAGAATACTGGTGCATAATAAGAATGCATTAATGTTAAATAATTAGGTTGTCCTACCTCTTCAATTTCCTTAGTGAAGCATGACAGAAAAAGTGTATAAATTATGACATTTCAATGTGTAGATTTATTTTTACTGAAATTACACCATATATACATGCACATATATATAGGTAGACATGCTGCACAATTAAACAAAATATGGGAACAGTTCTCCATTAGTCATCTTAGCTGGATTTTAGCTTTAGAAGCCAAAAGATACTCCTCTGCCTACCCAAGTCATCTGTTAACATTTAAAAGCATTATTTAACTTGAACGTATTCCCCTCCTCCCATCTCCCAGGTTCTGTAGAGTCAGTAACAACTGTCTTACAGATCTTACAATGAGTAACAATTACACACATTTAATATTTTAAATAAATTCATTTTAACGATTTCGCTAAATATGGAAAACAGAAAATGAGTACATGATTAATAAATAAAAATGGTATAGAGTAGTGCATTAATGCAGAAAGTCTGGCCTTCAAAATAATGTTTCATAATATTACCTCTTTTATCTCATCTTTAGCTTGCTGCAGTTTATCAGGTTTGTTGGCAAGCTGGAGCTTTGCTTCAGATTCACGTTTTTTTTGTAAAGTGACCTGAGCATCCTGCCACTTTTGCCAGCATTTCATTCGATGATCAAATACACCCTTGGAAGGACAGACAAATTTATTAAACAACTGGAATTGTTAGAGCTACTTGAATTCCTAGTAGGAAAAGGTAATTCTGGATAAAACTGGAACAAGTATACTCAAAGAAACCATACTGTGTCTACCATAGCTTCTTATATTTATTTCATTTGACAACATCCTTGCACAGCTCAGTACCTTCCACAAATAGCAGTATATTCAAGTGTATTTCCAGAGCAGACACACTAGCACCCCAAACCATTTTACATTTCTCATTCCATCAAAAGAACCACTACAAAGTGCTCTATTATGCAAATACTTCCCTAAATGCAGATTCTAGTGTATGCATATGGATTACGTGTTTATTCAGCAATACATTTTTAGCAACGGACTAAGGTAGCAGAATCAAAGTACCTATAGTAGAAAGATAGAAAATAAATAGAAAAATACATACTCCCAACAACCTGGCAAGTTCAAATTATTTCTAGATTATTTCATGGATAAACCATGTTTATCATTGGAATAAGTCATCATAGATTAATTTATTTTACTCAGCTAGGACTTCAGGCAGGAACTTAGTCTTAATTGTGTTACAATGTGTGCAAATGCACACCTTAATTTACCCTAAATATAACAAGATGAGGAATGTGACTTCAAATACAAAAATTAGTATTTTTCCTAGTAGTACTCACTTTTACTGCAGCAATGAGACGAATGTAATCGCCAAGCAGTTCTGAGAACACGTAGAAATCAGCAAAAGCTTGTTCTTGATGCAACTGATCTATCTTCTCTTCAACCTCTGCAAGCTGAGACAAGGCTCTAGACAGAGCAGTATGGTCCTCAGAGTTACCTAACATGGCAGCACTTTTAGCAAAGGCAGCTGTGTTAGCTGAAAGCTCTGAAATACATGAGTAATATTTAGTACAATGTAGTTAATTTCTTACATTACTCTGTTGCATAAATCAGTGGAGCAGAGATCTCTGTCCTATTTCAAAACTAAACTGAAAAATACAAGCTGTATTTCCTAAAGCTCATGGTAAAATAGTAAAGGAGATCACAATGAAGCCACATTTAGGAGGAACTCCTGCACCAAAAAAAACCACTCCATCAGTAAATATTTTTTTAAGCCTGTTTATGTCAGGCCCACTCCAATCTAGCATAAGACATGGAAAATACTGTCACTTTGGTATTATCCAACTGCCTAGTTCTGAAAAAATGTGAGCCCACAAAACAGAAGCTGAGTCATCTAGAGCGCCAATTCAAAACAATTTTAACAGGTGTATAGCACAGTTGTTCCATGCAATTCAGAGTGGAAAACCCAAAAAAATCAACCATTTCATAAAACCACCCTTCCCATGAGCGGAACTTATTTCTCTTGGACTGCTTTATTAACTCTAATGTATACAGTAATGTATTGCCACATTCTGACAAGCCTTAGAGGAAAAAAAAAAAAAGACACAACACAAAACAACATGCCAGTATGGTTGGCAACTACAAAGGTGAAGTTTTTAGCTTATTTATTAACAAATACTATGACCATTGTCTCATTAAATCCCATGTAAGTCATCCTGTACAAAGTTAAGTCCTATAAAGGACCTTTGAAAAGGTTAATCCAAATTACTTCAGGATTAGAAGAACAGGCTTGTTTGCAAAACTGCTGCTTCTGTGGAATAATAAGAACATCAGAAATACTTGCAGAAGCACAATGTCTTTAGATATTTAAAACTGTTAAAATATAAACACAACTGTTTTTTAAAAAAATCAATGCTTCTTCAA
The DNA here is from genome assembly GCA_013398155.1 of Pedionomus torquatus. Lineage (NCBI taxonomy): Eukaryota > Metazoa > Chordata > Aves > Charadriiformes > Pedionomidae > Pedionomus > Pedionomus torquatus. Next base: position 153,737 of record VZRU01007757.1, read on the forward strand.
ATATATGAGCAGGTGTCAAATCAACAGTAAAAATCCACTTTGATTTTCCATTACTTCTTAAAATATTCTTCAGTCTTAGGGATATCTGGCCAAAGATTTTTTTACTACAGAGAGCAATTCTTGACAGTTATGAGAAAGCAATTTGTGGTATTTTCATACATTTTTAAGGTGCAAAGCTGAAAGGTGACTTCATGTTTTAGCATAACACAGTAGTGTCAAAAAGCATATTTATGGTCTCCTTTGAACTAGAAATCAAAGTTTTGGCGTTTGCTTTTTAAAGTCATCTGATGGAAAGCAAATAATCTGAGAGGAAGATATCTTTAAATAAAGATTAAAATATAAATAATTATATGAAATATATAATGACGAGATTTACTTCTCTCCAAAAATAAGTAAACCAAAAGCTTATACTCTGAAGCCACTTATCTTTCCAGTTAAGTTTACCTTAACAGTAGCTTGATGATATTATTATATCATCAATTATGCGGACCAAATTAAGAATAGTAAATTCCTGTTGAAGATAACAGAGGAAAACTGAAAAGATGTTTAAATAGGTTTGTGCAGCCAGTTTTTTTTTTCAGGATGAAATTACTTTTGTCATGAGACCTAGAGAGATATTTATGGATGTCTACTGTAGCAGAATCATTTGCAGTATATGGTACTGAATCTCTGCAAGAAAAGAAAAATTATGCTAAATCAATAGAGTAAATTTAAGAATGACACATATGGGAGTTAAAATTAAGATTAAAAAATGGTATACAAAAAAGTTACAGCAGTTTAAACTAAGAGGTAAAATTAGAAGATTTTTGCATTAAAATATACTGTATTACTTAATTATTTAGTTAAGAGCTCTGACATACTACGCTCATTTCATCACTATTTCCTGAAGGTCTAAGCACTTCAGTGCATGTTACCATATAAAAGTAAAGTTACCTTTTCTGTGGCAGACTAATGCTTCAACACTGGCATGAAGTTTCCTAAGCTGCTGGTCCAGATTCTCAAATTGCTGCTGTTTTTCTTCAAACCACTGACAAAAGATGAAAGAGTAAGGCATCACAAATTAGATTACCAACTACATTTCTGGTTTTAAAGAAGCAAATTATCCATATACTGCCAGGGTGGTCAACTGATACAGCTAAAAATTCAAACCAATAAGCAAATTAATAACCCATTTTCTACTTCTACAGCTTTAAAATGCAATTGTTGAGGCTCATTAATTCGCCTCATTATTCAAGCCGAAAAATCAGCTCTTACTGCATCCGATTCATTCATCTTGATTGTCATTTTGTTGACAGCGTCGGCAGCCTTGTTCACCATCCTCAATATTCCTGCTCCACTCAGAGCCTGGGTGTTAACTGCTCTCGGCAGCTGGAATTGAATGACAAATAAGGGCAAACAGACTGGTTAAAAGGATGGAGGTTTAACTGGGCACAAGGGGAAAAGAAAAGGATATAGTGTTTTCTTTACTCCTGTGTGTTTCAATATAGTGGAATCTAATTTCTCAGATTTACTACTTTTACATTCTCAAGAGGAAAACTTAAAAATATAGACTATTTACTTTTCTTCTACATCTTTACATTTAAATGGAACAAACAACCCACTTGTCCAAAGTTATTATGAACTAGCCAAAGGTCCTAACTAGCCACGTATACACTACAGAGAACAAACTGCCACTACAGGAACAGAAAAGCATAGATTTACAATAAATTAGAGGAAAGAAATTCTGTAAAATATTTAATTATAATGCAAGATTTGCACCACATGCTGATTACATAAGGTTGATATCTCTTTGCTTTTCAGTATAGGCCAGGTTTCAAAACCTACCTCACACATACCAACATAACCATGCATTTGCTTAGGTACTGAGAAATCCTCAGGGATAAGTTAACACACTTCAAATTTAGCTGATATTATTTTTCTGCTAATCTAAATATGCTGTACAAGGTGGCCCTTATTTCAGACCATTTACCCTTCATGTGATGTTTTGTCTGTCAGCAGCATTGACAAATCCACTGTTATCTGTCAATGATGCTTTTGTCAGTAGTGAGGTCTCTGTGACTTATTAGTATAACCAAGATATTGACATTGACCAGAAGACAGTTCTGTATTACAGTGAATCCACTATGTGCATTTATATAGAGATATTATGTATCTTTAACAATATATTTAATATTGTGAAAGTTGCTAGATTGATAGCGTGGGTGACTGAAGTCCACTATTTATAAGACATCTAGCCTGGCCATCAGCTTTGCTAGTGTTTTCACATTATTCTACCAATGCACCTAAAACTGGACTCCTAGAGGAAAAAGAGCTGCTTCCAGGTCAATTTAATTATTGATCTTTCTTAACAATCAGTAGCATCAATTATGGATTTTCACCATGCATGACTTTCACATTCACTCAGAACTGGACAGAGCAACACACCTGAGAAGTCACTGAACAGCAAATAGCTTCTGGTCACTACCACTCTAAATGTTATCAGAAGCAGAGGCACACTGTTACCTAAGCAGCCTCTGCCATTTTGTCCCATGAAGGGTACAATCTGATCTGATTTCATATGAATTTTGGGGATTAGGTCTCAATACAATCAGAATATATTGCTTTGTAGGTTAACATATCTAGAAACAAATAGGAGAACTTGAAAGAACTTAAATACCTCGGAACTTTCCAAGAACTGTCTTAGATCTGGATCCTGTAACAAGGTTGGGTGTTTTACTGTTCGCTGTAGGTACCTATGATTTTAAAAGTTAAAATATTAGATAACAAAACAGACTTAATGTCCCTGACAGCTTGAAAACTGTCCTTCATCTAAAGAATGGATACAACGCAGTGCACAACCTCCCTTGTTTTCCAAAAAAGGGTTTAACGCTCTTAAAAAGTCACCTCTGAGGGGTCATATGACAGTTCAGTCTTCATGACCCTTCAAATCTTTTGCCTCTCTGCTGACTCTTCAAACCAGATTTATGCATTCTGTCACTTTCTTCCAACAAACACTTAGGCAAAGCCCTATACAGAGTTAGAAGCAAGGACCACTATGCTGTTGAAACATTCACTGAAGCCATCCTCCTTTAAGGCCGCCACAAAAATTGGAACTTCTGACTGAAAGGAATTGCAGCCACATGCGCTCCATACCACAACATAACACACTAAAGGTGCAGTTACTAACATTGTTTCTAATTGTTTACACCAGAAACTCCTTAAGATGGGACCTGCCATAATGTATGTTGCATAATGGTAAAATATTAAACTTCGTATTTTCAACTGGTGAGTGAAGTTCTCACCCTCTAAATAACAGCGAATTTACACCAGATAAAAATGGATGAGCTTCTTTCAATATTCTTGTGCAGTGCAGCGGACAGGCTTTTTGTTAGTGATGACTTATTTTAGAATTAAAGGAAATCTTGGAAAGTGAGATGATTATATTCTAGGTACGAACAATTTGCTGGCTAGACTAAAGGCTTCAACCCACAGTAGTTTTAAAGAACTCACCACCTCCCCCCCCCAAAAAAAAAAAAAAAAAAA
>VZRU01007758.1:8706-19325 GCA_013398155.1 Pedionomus torquatus
CAGCTCTACAGAGCAAAAGGGCTGCTATCTGTGGGTTTTAGCATGGGAGCAAGAGCCCAAATTGAGCTTTGTCACATACTTGCTGTGACCTCTGATAAGATAACCCTCCTCTGCCTCTCTTCGCCTCTCCCTCCCACTTAGTTGTGAAACTGGGATAATACTCCTGCCATAGGTGTGTTGAGGCTTAATACCATACAAGCAGGTCTGAGATGATGCAATGTAAACTTCTCTGATAGAAGCTTTGATGTCACTACAATCTGCCCTAATTTTTAAACCAAAAGGACTTAGCGTCAATCTAACTGGGGCAGCATCCTAACATTGCTGGGTCCTGGAATATCACGTGAGATGGATTTTGACTGCTTCTGCTTGTTCTGTGCTGTTCTATACAAGCTTTGCCATTGCATTGATTAAAGGCAATTGTTCAGAGAAGAGAGGCAGAGACTCACAAAAGCGGAATAAGGAAAAAAAGAACAAAACTAACAGCGCCCCTTTCATACATCATTCAAAAAAAAAAACCCAAACAAGTGGTGGTGTGATTTTCTTAACTCCAGTAAATGAACAGACATCTTTTCCTTTCTGATCCTAGAATACATGATAAAATCAAAAGAGAAAGAAATGGGGAAGAGTTTAATTCTTCCTTCTCCACTAGGGTCCCTGAGCTCATCCACAAGGTTGCTGGCCTTACTATTGCAGCTGCACAAAGCTTAATAACAACTTAGAGCTGAGTCAAAAATTATTGATAATTTCTTTGATAGGTACAGGAAGAAACCCAAATCCCACTGATGTATTATCCTCCTCTCGCAATATATTTTGGGCAAGATCAGTCTAGATGGCAAATATGGCAATTTGTCAAACTATATAATCTATGAAAATAGAAATTTCCACACACACTTCTTGTGAGAAGGAAAAACCAAATGCTGACTAGATACTACAAACAAAACAGTTCTCAAGCTGTTCAGACAGCTGGAGATTCTTTTCCCATGGCTTGTTTCCCTACAGACCAACTGTATTTTGTCACCCACCTGGCAATCTCGTGTTTACATCAACTTTTTGTAGTGGGAAAGAAGAGGGAAAGAGTATAATAACCAAACCTTTCACAGTAAATACCTTGACCTTCGGTCCCTGAGTTGTTTGGTAAGCAATTCTCCTTTCACATGGTGTTTATCCAGTTTAAAAAGAAACTGTTGTTACCTCAATTAGAAAGCACCTCAAGTTACTGTATTTTTAGACCCTGGGAACAGAAAGCCAGTGGGATGAGTTGGATTTCACGTTCATAACATTATGCATTCATGTTTGGCATGCAAAGAGAGAGTTCTTTTATTTGGTTACAAAAACATCATGAGCTCTGCTCTTTGGTCTTTCAAAATTCAATTAATTAAAACACTCTTATTTCTCTGTTTACTGGCAATCAGAAGAGAAAGAGACCCTGGGAAATGAAATTCCTATGTTTTCATAAATTGTAGTAAAGACGTAAGATTGATGCAAAGCTGACAGCCCTGTTTATCTTCAAAAAGTTAACAATATTCCTACAAATATTCCTCAAGACTGCAAGTAACACTGCTATCTAGAAACTGATTGCCAATAAGAGACCACTTGCCACAGCAATTAAAAGTTGAATTCTGTCTAGTACTGCATGTTTGTTATAGCACCACAAAAATACAGTAGCTAAGTGACAAAATCATTGACATTTACTGGGATTTTGTCTACTACCTGCTTCTTCCCAACAGGAACAGAGTGTGCATTAGTCAACAGGAGCTAAATAAAAAACATGGATCAGGGATATGCTTAAAGATGATGGGACCTTCTCTATAAAAGCAAAAGAACTTATTTTGGGCACAGGTGTTCACAATCTAAAGGGTCCTAAAATTCGGAGGAAAAGACTCGCACAACTACACTAGTCAAATGTTCCATTTTATACAGGCCCAAAATTAGGGAGATTACTAAATGACTCTAGTAAAGGGTCTGTGTGTGAAAATGCATCTTTGTGTGTACTGGCTTTGGAACACAGCTTGTAAACCATAAAACCACAAGTATTGATACAAGTATTTGTTGGATTTTAGAGAGATTTTTTTTTAGAACATGGTCTAGGATTAAAATATTTCCAAATATTAAAAAAAAATCCAAATTAAGATATTTCCAAAATGAAATTGTTCTTTAAGTGTAATCATCCCTGCTTTGATCTGAAATTTTAGGCAGAGAGTGTCACTATAGATGACACAAGAGCTAGGAATCAGGGAAAATGTATTTGAACCTAACCTATTGCTTAACTGTCATCAGTATTATGATGAAATGTTTGAAAAAACAAAGCGTTGATGGCAGAAAAACACTCAGAGACATCTGTGTATTAGAAATGTAGAAATATCCATAGGCATTATTAACTTACCTTGTGCCTAAGGAAAAATAGCTACCTCTTGAAAATCATGACATTTAGAAATAGCCTGCTTTGTCATTATAGTTTGGGCTTTTTTTTCCCCACTGTGTAGAGCAAAAAAGCTAAATCTTAACGACAAGCTGAGTGTTTCATCGCAGGTGAAAATTAAAATAAAAAATTAAAATAAAGTGCATGTTAACTGTGCTTTTCTAATGGTCTCTGAATGACAGACTAGTCCAGCACAGCCTTTCTCAGACAGCAGCTTTCCCAAGTCTTGGTAACCCAGATTTCTGAGCAGATTTTTTACTCAAAACAACAACAACAAAATTTTTACTCAAAAGAGTTCAACTTTCACTTATACTTAGAGATCCTTCTGTACTTATGGTTCTAAAAACAACTAAGCATAAAGTGAACACTTAGACCTATACTAAATATTCAAGACACAGATTCAAAATTTTGGGCATCTTTTAAACTTGTAGTTTATCCTCTTGAGGAATGGCCAACTTGCATTCTAGAACTTTTCTCCAAAATAACCTGTGCAGACCAGTTAGTAAACATACAAGGTATCAGTAACTGCTTTTCCTCAACTGCTTTTCTGACCTTGTAATTAAAATACACTTCAGAGTTGCAGAACAGGCAGTGCAGTTGGTTTTGGTCATGTGCAATATTCCTCTCAAAACTCCCATTTCCCTATTACAAAGCAGGAAAACGAGACAAATGAAACTTGTCTAAATCCACAAAGTACCCATAAGTTAATCGGAGCAAGAAATGAAAGTTTGTCTTACAATGCAATATCAGCTGTAACTTTTACATTTCCAGGGGAAAGAGTCCACACAAAAGTATAATCTTTACTTCTAAAAATGTATAAAAAACCAACAAATAGATCTCCACCTCCCCACAACAGACTTTGACATTGGTAACATATGGCTAGTGTGCATCTCTAGTGAGTAGCTAGTGAGCTACTCCCACAATTAACCCCCTATTTGCCTCCTTGGAGAACTTTCTGTACACCATGTCCTGGTTTGAGGATAACCTCAAACTGGTGGTTTTGGCTGAAACCATGACAGACCAAAAGAACTTCAGATTCAAATAATGTAAGTCCATGGGAACTAAGTTAAGACTGCCAGTTGAGCCCTGCACTAGGCTGAGTAGTTTTTTCTTGCTACTTACTACATCAACTCATTATCTAATTACTTTTTTTTTTTTAATTTCATACACAATGGAAACACAACTGTGTTTAATTTAATTTAATCTGTGACATTATATAGCTACATGAATAAAATATTCCAAATTATAACTATCTTAGTAATATAACACTATGCATAACATTATTAAAATCCAGGTAAATGATTTTACACCTCTGTCTTTAAAATGCCAGGGGTGTTTTAAAGTTAGGCTGAAGATACAGTCCCATCTTTGGGATAATAAGTGAGAAGTTATATATATTTAAGTTACATATATTATTATATGTAAATATATGTATAGAATTATATGAGTTAAGTTTAGCCATTGTTTAGATTGGATCCTAGACTTTGAAAGGAAAAAACTAGCAGGATTTCTCAGCTTACATTTGGCATCTTAATCAAGTCCATTGTTTCTATGCAATTAATCTGCAAAGCTATCAGCAATTATCCTGTTAGATCACATGAGACAGTAAGTGACTCAGATATCCCAGGCAAGACAGGATGTTGGTGCTAACATCTTATAGTTGTGTCAGACCCTTAAGTAAATTCTTCCTTATCTGTTTTCCTGCTGATGAGTGGCAATAGTGACTGCAAAAATATTTTTTGGAGGCCTTGATTAAAATCTGATGCACCAAAATAAAGCTAGGTGAAAAGTGTAATCTTCCTGTAATATAAAGTTAGGAGAATCTAAGACGTGCAGATAAAAACACAGAGTACTTTAACATCTTTGTCAAAGGATAATAATTTACACAAGAAGCAGCTATAGTCCTGCACTGACTGCTGAATAAAGGGCTCCATAAAGAGCTCCAGGAACTTCTTTTATGCCCTGAAGATTGAATTAGCCCAGGCCATCTTGCAAGAGACAGCCTGTAACCAACAGTGCCAACCCAGAGCAGAGAGAGAGAAAAAGGCATTTACGCCAAAAAGAGCATAGTGTTGTGTATTAACTTTTATACCCCTGTGGCTGAATTAATGTTAAAAGATCTGATCTTGGGAGATGCTTAAACCCGAGAGCTCAAATAGAATTATGTTTAGTCTTTTACTGTTGAAGCAGAAAACACTCAACAATCAGGACAGGTCTTCTTTCAAAATCTTCAATGTTCAAGTTCCATATCTGATAGACCGAAGAAGTGTAAGCTTGTTGAAGCAGATACAGGAACATTGTGAACCCTTTATGCTTTTGACAAGACAATTAAAGCCATCCAGTCACACTGAGAACATACAAAAAGGAAAGGATTATGTAAGATGACCAGGCATCATATATGAAAGAAGGTGTAGAAAAAACTTTCAGTTAATAGATGTGGTAGAAGAGAGTACTTAAGTAGCTAAACCTTTTCAGAAACTTACTGTGCTTTTAAATAGAAAAACTACTTTCACAGCTTTGTAAAATGAGGAAATGAGAATTGCACAATTCACAAGAGATTTCCAAATATGTTGAGCAGATGAGTCAAATTCTGCATATACAGGAATGATGTTTCACTCCGTGCACTGTATTGCTGCTAGTTAACCTCATTAATGGTATTTAAAACTGCATTGGCACAATTTGGCCATGAGGGAGAAGTGGATATAATAGGGAAGTGAAGGAAAGAACAGTTTGAAACTGCTGAAAAAAATCAGGCAGTGATATTGCTGTGTTCTTTTGTAAGAACTCAACCTGACAATTTCAGGTTTTTGTCAATTCTTAACAGGAATTTTTTAGTTGGAAAAGAACCCACAATGCTCCCTCCAAACACCTACCCATGCTGCCATAACCAAAATAGTTTGTGGAGCTACATAATGGGGCGTTCTTCCTGGATCATCAACAGAATTCATAGTACTATGCAGAATGGTCACCCTAATTTCTGTGGTTTTTGAGATAAACTTATGTTTTTGTTTTTGTTTTTTTTTTCCTGTGTGTTAAATCCTAACTTTTAAAACAGCATCATTTTCATTTTTTACAGGCAGTGATGCTTACTCACCAAACAGCGTTTGCAAATACATTCTCTAGGTGCGTACTAGATACCAACCACAGCAGGGTAGAAACAGAAACTACCCAACCACAGGGCNNNAACCACAGGGCTGCAAGGCTGCAGTGTGGCGCAATATCCTTCAGTCAGTCCTCTTTTGAAAAGCTTCCAAGCATGAAATAATGGCTTTTCAGACACAGATGGGCTCTGGAGGGGAAGAAGCACCCAGACAAAACACTCAGTGAAAACTGTAACAGACCTCTCACCATACAAGAGAACCAGTTAAACTGTAGACTGTAGCTGGAAAGACACTTTACACAGTACATGTAGCACAGGTACTACACAAGGTACACCTTTTATTTTCAAAGAAGTAATTTTCTATTTTTGTCTTAAAAGCTATGATTCTCTCAGGTGGATACGGACTGGCTGTACTTCAAGCAGACTGGAAATAAAAAAAAAAAGGACCTAAAAGCATTACCCTGATAATACTTGCTGCTTACTCCAAGTCAGTCAGGAATGATCACTCACTTGAGATTAAATTATTTCTTTCCTTCTAGGGGCTCTTTTGGGGTCAGGCAACTCATGTTGCTACCCCACACTACCCTAAAGAGATTCTTCCTTATTGTCAGTGGACAATTTCTCTTGTTTTTTTAAAATATACGAGCTGAGTTTATCGTCGACAGCAAAAGCATTGGTCTGGAAATGGTCCCTGGGAGGATTCACTTCTCTGAGGGCTTTCTTCCCCTCTGTCTCTGCCTTCCATGCTTCCTCTTACCTATGATTACCACATGATTCCACTTCCTTACCTTTGGTTTAGACCTCCTTGTATTCACCTCCTGCAGTCTGACGAACTCAAGGCCAAATACCTGAGCACCATTAAGAAAATGCAAGAGAGGATTTTTATTTTATATTTTAAAACATACATTATCTTGTTTCCAGCTCTGGAAATAGGTAGCACTGGAACTGTAGAGTAACAGATCTTTTGGGACTGATCCAAACCATATGAGATCTTCCCTGCTGGCAAATCCACCAGTTACTGCCCTTTCTGTTTCTGCTTCTAAGTAACAGAAGTCTGGTATTGAAATGTTTATATCCATGCTGTGTGAAGGTGATTTTTCGTTTTCCAAGGTGGACACTTATGTTAACTACTTAGGGAAAAAGAATTGCTTTTAATTATATTACAGGGGTACGGCAATAGCAGACAAGAATATGAGATGGGATTTGTTCGAAAGAGAAATGATGACAGTTCCTCAGGCAGACTTGGAAAAAAAAAAAAAAGGCAGAGAGATTTTAGCATTTTCTTCAAAATGCTTGTGAAATATTTAAGTATCAAGGGAAAAATCCATAGTTACACTTGGAGACTAAATATCTAATATGCATATTATATTTAAAAGCGCAGGAGCAGGCCATACCTGTGTGCTGTAAGGCAAGTAACTGGGGAAAAGACCAGCCTGGCTGAACAGAGATACGGTCGCAACTCAGGGAAAAAAGGAGAGTTTATGTCCTTTGAAAAAAGCAGGTCACTCAGAAAAATTACAAAGGTCTTGTAAGGCTATGTAGGGAAAAGGTTAGGAAGGCTAAAGCCCGACTAGAATTTAACCTGACCTTGGATATTAAAAACAATTAAAAATAAATTCTATAAATGTATCAGTAAGGAGGAGGACTGGGGAGAATCTCCATCCTCTGTTGGATGTGGGAGGTAACAAAGTGTCAACAGATGAGGAGAAGGCTGAGGTCCTTAATGCCTTCTTTGCCTGTTTTTAGTAGTAGAGTAGGCAGTTCCCTGAGTACCCAGACCCCTGAGCTAGCAGATAGAGGTGAGGAGCAGAATGAAGCCCCTGTAATCCAAAGGAAGGTCGTGAGGAGCCTACTCCAACACCTGGATATAAACAAGCCTATGGGGCCAGATGGGATCCACCAAGGGTACTAAGGGAGCTGGGGGAAGTGCTCTGCTCTCAGAGCCACTTTCNTGCTTAACAAACTCGATCTCCTTCTATGACAAAGTGACCCACTTGGTGGATGAGGGAAAAGGCTGTGGGCGTTACTTACCTGGACTCTAGTGAGGCCTTTGACAGTCTCCCACAGTATCCTCCTGGAGAAACTGGCTGCCCATGGCTTGGATGAGAGTCCTCTCTGCTGGGTTAAAACTGTCTGGAAGTGTCCAACGAGTGGTGGTGAATGGAAACAGGTCCAGAGAGCGGTGGTGAATGGAATTAAATGTAGTTGGCAGGCAGTCATGAGTGGTGTCCCCCAGAGTTCAGTGTTGGGGCTGGTTGTCTTTAAAATCTTTACCAATCATCTGCATGAGGGGATCAAGTGCATGCCCAGTAAGTTTGCAGATGACACTAAACTAGGTGTAAGTGTTGACCTGCTTGAGGGTAGAAAGGCTTTGCAGAGAGATCTGGACAGGATGGATGGATGGACCAAGGCTGAGGCTCAATAAGGCCAATTGCCAGGTCCTGCACTTGGGTCACAACAACCCCATGCAGAGCCACAGGCGTGGGGAAGAGTGGCTGGAGAGCTGCCTGGCAGAAAAGGACCTGGGGGTGTTGGTCAACAAACAGCCAGTTGAACAGGAGGCCGAGAAGGCCAACAGCATCCTGGCCTGTATCAGGAACAGCTGGTGAGTAGGACTCAGGGGGTGATCATCCCCCTGTACTTAACACTGTGTACATTTTTGGCTCTTTACCACACAAAAGACATTATGGTGCTGCCCTAGAGACGGGCAATGAAGCTAGTGAGGGGTCTGGAGCATAAGCCTTATGAGGAAAGGCTGAGGGAGCTAGGGATGATGATGGGACTCTGTGGAGGTATTCAAAAGACAGGTTGACATAGTGCCTCATGACATTGTTTAGTGAGGAGTTGTGGTTTTTTTTTTAAATCAGCTAGGTTGATGGTGGCCTAGATGATCTTGAAGATCCCTTCCAAGCTAGACAATTCTAGGATTCTGTGATCTAGCCTTTAGAGAATAAGCATTTTCCTGAGATCTATAACCCAGTCTAAACTGAACTAGATTTTTCTCCCTACAAATGTATCTATTCATAGCTTGGTAATAGCATTGTTTACACTAGATTTTCTCACTTCTGTAATTCAAGCCTTGAAGCACAGGCAATCATTAAGCATATGTATGAGACCTCAGATTCTTCAAGATCCACGAGGCTTGGACTGAGTGGCAGACAATTAAATCCTTGCCAGATTGGCAGAGAATTTTAGCTCAGATACAGCACTGCGCTGCCCACATCACCCACATACTTGTATCTATTGCTTTAGGCTGTTGCCTGCTTACCATCAATCCTGAGTTTTGGAGGCAAGAATAAAAGGGTCTCAGTTAGTGCTGTTACACACAGAAGGACAAACAGCAGAATATAAAGGAAAACCAATCAGCAAGAAAGCTGAGAAACAGGAAGCTGAAAGCAGGCCATCTTTTTTGGCTACAATTCACATTTTCTAAGAATCTTTGTGCAAATGGTATGAACTTGAATCCTAAGGCTACAAAATTGTAGAGCATGGTAAAAGAGAAAAAGCTAAGAATTCCCACTGATGAGGCCCCAAGGCTTGAAGTCTCTTGTCCCTGTCTCGAAGAGCCATCAGTCTGCAGCTGCTGTATTGGCCCAGGGTTGCAGAACAGATTTCAATCCTAGTGAAAATGAGAACTTTTGCCCTGCTCAGGGAAAAGTTTAGGTGCTGCTGAGATTCTACTGTTGTTGAAGACTTACATTAGTCTTCTTAAAATACTTTTGACATAAAAAGCTTTAGCATTCATGGCCATCTAAGCAAAAGGAAAATACTGAAACCAAATAAAAAACCCACCAGAAAATAAGGCATTAGCTGCACAGTTACAAATAAGAAAAAAACCCAAAGCAACAGACAAGAACACTGGAAAATTTAAGAGCAGAGCTGCAATGATATTTATTAAAAGGCATGCTACAACAACCAGAGTTAGGAAAAGAGTCAGGTATAGATAATAAGTGATCAGCAAATACACTAACTAAAAGAAACAGATATATTGTAGCATAACAAAATCAAATTAACAATGCACTACAGAGTCAGAAAATAGATTTCTTTAATATTATGTCTTTTCAGTTTTAAGTCATCTCAATAGACATGGAATCCTTTTTATGCAATACCACAGATGCTTTACAAATGAAAGCTGTTGCTTATTAAAATATACAAGACACTTGGGTTTTTTTAAATATAAAAAACATTTTACACTTAATGTGTTCCCCAAAACACTTTTGGCCAGATTTAACAAAAATAGCCAGAAACATGAAATGTGATGTTACAAATACTTATAGCATTTTCTTTTGCTAGATGAATGCGTTTTATAAATTGAAAGGGAACTTCTACGAGCAGGTCATGTAAAATGAGGGAATGACAGCAATTCTTGGCCGTGCTTTGTGTCTTGAATATAATACTAAAAGTAATCTGTTAACTTTTTGCCTTATCTCAAACCATTTAGTTTGCATCACAATGTAATTTTCCACTTTGTTTAATCCACCAATAGTAGTCTCAGGTAAAGGTCACTTTGCATTGTGTCTTCTAATCAGAAAGGGGCATGACAGAAAACACAGGTTTTCCACAAAATGTCTCAGTAAAACCAGAACAGTCCATCTTTGGTCAGAGAGTGAGGCAGTGGTCTGATGCAAGAATCTGCTCAGTTAGCAACCTCTGTCTTGCGCTGCTGCAGTTCTAAGGCAAACTTTTGCAGAAAGTGGGTAACATTCAAAAAGAATGGGAAAGTGCTTAAAATTAACTACTAAGTGGTAGCTTCTCACTCATAAATAATGCACAGTTTCCAAGAACTGAAAAACTGTTTACAGTGATGACATCAGTCTGCTAAGGTAAAAAGCTTTATTCGTCTATCAAAGACCTCCAACTATCAACTATGTCAGCAATTCATTTCTTTGGAACTGCTCCAGGCACAACTTGTTATTACTATTTGAAATTGGAAATATGTGGGTTATGCTTGGATTCCTGCATATTGCAGAACAAAAGGAAAAAAAAAAAAAGTAAAAGCAGAGAGATAATTCAATCCATATTGAAGCGGCTCTAATTCACTTCTGATATACTTTGTGGACAACATTCATTTTCACCAACACAAACATACACTTTTTTTAT
>VZRU01007766.1:2310-12801 GCA_013398155.1 Pedionomus torquatus
TCTCATCCATGAGCGCTCCCAAGTCCTTTTCCTCAGGGCTGCTCTCCAGCCATTCTCTGGAATGAATCCACCTGTATTTGTGCCTGGGATTGCCACGTCCCAGGTGCAGGACCCTGCACTTGGCTTGGTTGAACTTCATGCCATTTGCATTAGCCCACCTCTCAAGCATGTCCAGGTCCCTCTGGATGGCATCATTTCATTCCAGCGTGTCGACTGCACCACCAAGCTTGGTGTCATCAGCAAACTTGGGTCCTTTGGTATCATCTGGCTCAGCCACCTGCTCAGAAAAGAGATGCTGTCAAAGCTAGATCCAATTTTGAATTCAGAATTCACTAGTTATATAAAAGATAGAAATATAAAATATTTTACTTCTTCTTACAGTTAATTATGCGTTATTACTACTGACTTGCCAATACAGAATCATAGAATGATTTGGGTTGGAAGAGACCTTAAACACTGCCTAGTTCCAAGCACTCTGCCATGACTGAGGACACCTTCCACTAGACCAGGCTACTCAAAGCCCCATGCAACCTGGCGTTGAACTCCTCCATATTTTTCTCCGTTTTCCTAGTTTCTACATATACAGCATTAGAAAAGAGACTCTGAGGTAAGGTTAAACAGGGAACAAACTTCTGTCTTGTAAACATTACATGAACATGTAAACATTCTCATATCATCCTCAAAGTATCTTCATTCTTTAACAGTTAAATTAAATTGTTATGTTTTTTGTTTTGGTTTGGTTTGGTTTGGTTTGGTTTTTTTTTTGTCTATGCAAAAGAGTATGATGGCTTTCTAATAAGCCAAAATGTTTTTAGTCTGTTGGGTCTTTTCAGAGATATCTTTTGATCCCATATAAAAAGATTTTATTTAGAGTGAAGGGGATATCAGGGAAGGATTTTATTGAAAGAGAAAGTGCAACTATGTGGTACTTTCATGTGACAGCTTTGTCATTTTCCGATTTGCAGCTACATGGGAGGTAATGTATAGTAGAAATAAATGTGCCTCCTTGCTTTATTTTTCAAGGGATTTCCCTTATCCACCCCTGGGGGACAGCTCTCAAATGTAAATGGATTTATTGCTCCTTGTGGTTGTCATGCCCTTGCTCTCCTTTTCTACTTTCCAAGCTGTATAATACACATTGTTGCTTATATATTTAATTCAGCCTTCTCTATTTGATAACTATTTTCTCAACATCATTATGCTTGCTGCAACTAAGCATCACTTATCAAAAAAAAAAAAAAAAAAATTAATTGTATAAGTCTATGATTTGTAATTCATTCTCTATCTGTTTAGATCCACCTCCAGAAAACTACCTCTTTAGGGCCTAAAAAACGTTTGCCTCTAAATACGACATGTTAAGTTACAGCTTCCTGGTTCCACTGTATCTTTCAGATGTCATCCCAAAAAGACCTTCTAACTGAAACATTTAATAGTTTGCATCTGGACTATGAATCTCCACTTACTCAGAAATGAAGCTGCAGCAAAAGGGGTTTCAAGAGGAAATATAAAAGAAGTTGTCTCTGAGCTAAAATCTTGTTTGTGAAAAAGAACTTTTTTATTACTTTGAAAATAAAAAGGATAAAAAGTAGATAAAATGTAGATATACAACTGGTTAAATTTTTTACAGTTTTGTTTTGTTTATTGTTAGCTTTGAAGAAAACATTCTTTTAGTGAAGCATACTGTAAAAAAAAAACCACAAACAAAAATAAAACAAATTATTTTTTGAAGCATTCAGTTTTGAAAACAAATTTATTTGATTGCTAAATTGTTGGAACAGTTTCCTTGTTCAAATACAACTTCCTGTATTTAGTTTGTGCCCACTGCCTCTTGTCCATTCACTAGACATCATTAGAGAAAGTCTGGCTTCATTTTCTTTAATTTAATCTACCTGGTATTCTTACACATTGTCAAGATCCCTTTGAGCTTTCTTTTCTCCAGGATGGACAGTCTCAGCTCTCACACCCTTTCTTTGTGTTGGATGCTTTGGTCCCACAATCATCTCTTGGCCCTTTTCTGGACTCACTATATCATCTGCACTTTTTGTTTACAGTCTGAAGTCCCTAACATCATAAGAATCATATGTTTTCCTAATGCTAAGAAAACCCTGCCGGTGTTTCTTCTCTGGTGAACCTGTACACACCATTTGCCACCTTCTACCACTGCTGAAAATATCCTCCGAGGAGTGTTTAATGGTGAAAATAGGCAAAGGAC
Source organism: Pedionomus torquatus (assembly GCA_013398155.1). Taxonomy (NCBI): domain Eukaryota; kingdom Metazoa; phylum Chordata; class Aves; order Charadriiformes; family Pedionomidae; genus Pedionomus; species Pedionomus torquatus. The sequence continues at coordinate 4,523 of VZRU01007766.1, forward strand.
AAGTTTTTCTACATGGCTTGTCCCCTCAGTCACCCAAATGCTTTGTGCAGTCAAAATGGTAAAAGTTACTGTTGCAACAGTAACTTTCACTGCCTTCCAGCACTTCACACATCAAACTAGGACAAGAAGATGGTACATCCTTTGTATCCTTTATCTGGATTCTCATCTTCTACAATAAAAATCTGGATATTTTTTGTCTTAGTTTTTTCACCCCTTTGGACCACTTCTAAGGAAAAAGCACCATGCTTTTGGTGACAAAAGAAAAAAATTCATTTTAATATTTTTCAATTAATCCAAACAAAAATACTTTTCTTTTTCCCTTATTACTTTAGGAAGTGTGTTCTGCTCCTTATTTCCTTATTTCTTTGAATTAATTTTGCTTTGTCTGCTTTGGTTTGTTTTTTATTTTTTCTCTTGCCTTCCCACCTACTCCTGAAGAAAACATTAAAAGCAAATAGCAAGCTATGGTAAACATGCATTAAAATACCTGTTAAACCTTATTAAACTTGAGAATCACTATATTAATCAGCCTAATTCCATACCTTTTGATTTTTCTGACATTTTGCATCCAGTTATTCAATCTGCCTTCAAATCTGAAGATGTGGCAGGCGTTCAAAGTGCATTTCATCTGTGTGAGAAGAGAAATTCTTTATAAGGTACAATATTTGTACATTAAAAGGAAGTCTTTTTTCCATATTATATATTCCAGGAAGTCTAATCTTTAAAAGCTATTTTTAGTTTTCCATAACAGTCCTGTGGTGCATATTTGTAGTAATTTTGAGATCTTGAGGCCTTTGAGATTTTTTCACATTGAATGTTCACTGTTTCATATTAACCTGACAAATTTAGCTATGGTGAAAAGAGCTGAATGGACTTCATTGTACAACAGGACTGTTTTGTTATAAAGTTACTAGCCCATTATTTGCTAACATGAATTTGCAGTCTCAAAAATATTTGTTTTTCTCCTCAGATGTGGAAAATAAAGATTTCTGTGGTGTCTCCAGGACTCAGGGTCTTGGTTTTGTGCATTATAAGTAAATTCCTCACTGTTTATTATGATTTATTACAGTGAGAGGTGTTGAAAGTTGAGTCATGAAATCTGAAGTCTGGATTCAGACCAAAAACACCACAGGCATATATTTTGCACCAGGGATGCTATGAAAATAGGCCATTCTGATGCCAAATACATATTAAGAAGCACACACACACACACCAATATTAACTGTCATAATTTCAGACTCCAGAGGTTAAGAACTTCTACACTAACTATCAAGAGATATTTAGCTTGGAGCTTGCTCTGTTCCTTATTTTACATAGTGCTGTGGTACTCCGATCCTCTGTTCCTTTATTCTGATGTATTTCCATTGTGTAAAATTCTAACAATAGGACTATAATGACAAACAGAGTTAAGGAATAAATAATGACTAAAACTCTTGTAATATTTTTAGTTTTAAAGTATTTTAATTGTTTGAAGAACATGAAGTAATTACTTTTTGAATTTAATTAAACTTAGGTTAAAGAAAGCACAGAAATACTTGGAAATGCCAACTGAAAATTATCTGCTTCCTTCATGTAGGTCTATGTCAGAACTGCAGAGTGTTATTTTAGATACTCCCAAAATAGGGGACCATTCATCCTTAGTATGAGTACATAATACTATATAATTTGTATGGATGATACAGTCATACTTCAGCTTGTATGCTGACATTTTGCAAAAGCAACATATGTTAAAATTTGAAAAATAATTACTTTTCTCACACAAGCCAATGTAAGACTGCTGAAAACTCTGTACAGTGTTTATTGAGTTCTGAATTATTTGATTAGCCAATGCAACACACATCACAGAGTCAAAATTCTCTGACAGATTTTATAGCTAAGAAAGCATTCCTGATGCTAATGTAGAGCAAGAACTGGATTACTTTATGTAGGTGAAAAACCAGAATGCTGTGTTAATAATCCAAAATCCTGTTCTCACATTATTGAAATACATAACTAAGATCTACAACATTGTTGTAATTTTATGTTGTTGGAACTTGATTAATTTTGTTGTCCTTAACTCCGTGACACAAACAGAAGCATAAGCATTGCTATTCACATGAACTAGACTATCATAAAAATTCTGAGTTTGAAGATGTGAGAACCACTTGTAGTCCAGCACCTAACTACTTTTAAGAATGAAAAAAGGAAATAATTACAGTTTCATAAAAATATTATTAAGTGATCCACTCATTTTTTTCTGACATAATTTTATTAATTTCTAGAATGTTTTCAAAATGTTTTACAATTCTATTTCTTGCAATAACTATTAAGCTTGTTGGATCTTAAACTGAAGTGTGTGGGGGCTTTGACCCTTTTGCCATTCATGAAACAGAATACAATTTTTTTAATATGCAGTAGATTTTAAGTAGTTCCTCACATGAAAAAATTAAAGATTGTTGAAAAAGATCTCTCAAGATGTGCAGTAAACTTGTAAGACTGTGAAAGCATGGGCATGAAAAATGAATGTTTTGTCACAGTTCCCATTCACAGAGAAAAAAAAATTACACAGAAATACAAAACCTCTCAACATTATTGGCAATATTAAAAGGTACTTTTCCTTTAGAAAATACATGTGGGTGTGTGTATGTGTTGGGGAGTGTGTCTGAATTTAATAGTTCATATACATATGCATGAATATATTCATTACAGTAGTGATTGCTTTTCAGTGTCAAAAGAACATTTGGATAAAAAGTATTTTGGATTGTTAGGAAAAAATAAAAGCATAAACTAAGTAAACAAAAATGTAATAATATCTACAGATACAGTAGAGTGTCCAAATATATACTTTACTGAAAATTAGGTTCTGAATGGTTGACATCTGCAGGTTCTTTTGCTTTTCCAAAACAAACACAATGTTTTATAGAAATAGCTTTATGAACCCAGCATCTCTTCTGTATACCCAGCCTCATGGAAGTTTCCTGTATTATTTCAGAGTAGTGGATTGTGGGTAGGGACCTAGAGGCTGCATTTGCACTAATAAATTAAATAGTGACCAGAAATGTCATCTAGCACTGGAATATGATCATCTGTAGTTTTAAATTAATAGCATGGTCTTTAGCAGACTTCTGGCCCGTGTCAACCATTATTCTCCCAGCAGTTTCCAAATACAACTACAGCATTGCAGAGGTCATTCCCAGCAGGCAGTTTGGATGCACTCACGCTGGTTTAAAGGCCAAGATAGTTTATTAACACTATGATGGGCTACTTCAGGCCAATTGGCCTGAGCACCAGTGAGCATTCCTGGGCACACCTGCTGCCTGTTTGCACAGGCATGGACCCATTGTCTAAGGTGACATCCTTGCTGACCTTTTTATTTATTTTCAGTAGAGAACAAAATGTGTCTTTATCAGTTAAATACTGTCATTTGCCTACTATGTGCAATAAACCAGGGCAGATGATAGAAGGATTTTATTTTTGACCATTACATTCTGAGTCCTCTTCACAGACTCTCATCTTGTTATATGTACTAATTCTTGTAAAGCCTCCTCTCTCTCTGGAATGATCCTTTTTCACCTCTGTAAGCAACAACTACTTATAAAGCAAAATGAAATACTAGTTATTAAAGTTATAAAGTTATTAAAAAGAAAGCACAGAAAACATCTAAATACCAGGAAATGGGCATAGGAGCTCAGTCCTGTTCTATATACTCAGTCTGTCACAGTTTTACATGACTCAATACATGGTCTGACTATGCCACTATTTTTTCAGGAAAGGAGCCAAAGGCATTGTCTTTCAAGCTATTTTTTTCTGTTTACAGACTTTAAGGGGTCAACAAGGAAAGCCTACTTTGCTTAAAAGCTGTCAAGTCATTTGCAGAATTTTTGTGTTGGTTTTGGAAAAGAAAACAGTGATGTTAATTCACCCTTTCCTCTTCATGCCCTAAAATACCATTTTCATTAATATATAGGAATTTAAATATACATGAGTTAATTGTGACTTTTTCATGACTGGTAAGAACTGAGATAGAAAACCTGTATATATGATATTTGGCATTTTATCATACAGTAAACCAGCCAATTGGTAAATGAAAGAATTTATTCAAGTGATTGTGAAGTAGAAGATCTTGCCTTACATATTTTGTCTCCCCTATTCTGCTTTTCTCTTCTGTTTCCTTCCTTAGCAGTATAGCTGTGATGTTCTGTGTGCTTTCCAACTAGAAAAATAGCTTGCATCATATTCAGCAGTCATTTTTACATGTTTCTCTCACACAGATACAGATGAGTCCTATAGTTCTCAAGTTAATTGGTTGTGGAGGAGCACAGCACAGGGATATTGTTTGCAGCCCAACAACACATGCATTAGAGTATTCTCCAGAGTCAACCAGCTCTGGGGTTCAGAGAAGTGCTTCCCTCCCCCTCACTCACCGCACATGTTTTGGACTTGGTTGGAGTAACGATGTTTGGCTTTATTTGGTTTATGTGCTGATTTATTGTGGTGGGAAATCTCCTTTTCCTACAGTTTCAGGAAAGTATGCAGTCACTTCTGTGTTTTTCCCTGGTTGTATTAGTATAGTGTAAGTTGGGCTGCTGTGAAGATTTTATACTCCGTATCTGGTCATTGTAGAAAGACACTTTCTCTTGAAGCAAGAAAATAATCAGAAAAAACCAAAACATCTGCAAATATCTACACCACCAAAGTGCTGTTAAGTCAAAAGGGACAAGAAGGGAACATGAACAGCATCAATCAAGTTATACAGCAGCTCAGCATGCCTTTTAAATTAGGGCCTATATGCAGGTGCACTTGAAAAATAACCTTTTCAAGTACAAGCTGTTAAAGGATGAGAAATTCAGATGCCACCTGTCCTTCTGTGGGAGTAAATCTTTCCAGACAACAGCTGAATCAACTGCTCTTACAATTCATGTACCACAGGCTCATAAATCACATTCCTAGGGAATCACCATGTTGTCACCACTGATGTCACTCGCAGTTCTTTGAAAAAAAATCATTGTGAAGATGTGCATGTATTCCATTAGAAAGATACAGCGCTTCTTTAATGTTCTTTTCAATAAAAAGAATAATAATAAAATTACATTATCAGGAACGTTTGGCACTCTCAAAATAGGCTTTACCAACTTTTCAGTATGTACTGTATGTCTTATGACTGCAAAGCTATCCACTGAAAAGTTTCATTCTGACAGCAATTTATATTTCTCCCCATGTAATCACTGAAATTACTAAAATTCAAAGGCAATACTCACATTAGTTGCATCATGACAATTTCCATGAGGATTGTTTGAACATAATTAGTCGCAAAAATTAATTAATTTCAGAATAGCTTAGTTAAACTCAATTAACTGTCTATATCAAGTTCTTATTCAGCTTTAAAGTTATTTAAATTGAATCTATTTTAATTCACTTTTAATAAAGACATACAAATATAAATTAGTATTTGTTTTTATATATTTTAGGTTGGAATAGGTGCCACAGAGGGACCTCTACTTGTGGCTAAGACCTTCACAATTAGCAGGAAAGAACCAAGTCCTAGAACTTAAATTACATTAAATGCTCTTTTATTCTAAATGGGAAGGAGCCATAAAAAGATTTAAAACAGTTTCTGTAATATTGTTTCAATAACATCATTATTTAGTTGGGATTAAAGGCTTTTTTTTCCATGTCCCTCCAGAAAGTCCCTAATAGTTACTAATATTTCAGGAATGGGCTTGCATATTTGTTTCTTGTGTTTTTCTGTCCCCTTAGAATTTTCCTCTTCTCCAACCTTTTACCCTTGAAAATGAACCAAAGCCCATGGAAGTAAGAGAAATATCTGTGTGAAAGCATATGTTATGAGAAAATAAGGAGATACGTGAAAAGAATAATAGTGAAGTAGCATTTACAAGTATTAAACTTGATTATGTAATTGCATCTTTCTCAACACCTTCCAAGATATTTTACAAAATAGAAGTATCAATATTCAGGCACAGCTGTGAAATATCTGCACAAGTAAATGTGTGTTATGATACTCATTAGAGCCTGAGAGTTATACTTTTCCTTACTTAGTCATCTGAGTTCAACAGAAGTTTACAGTGTAGGGACCAATGTCAGGTTTTTCTCAAGTCACTTTAGGTACTCACTTTTTATGGGATATATACTGGGACACCTTTGAAATTGACATCTTTTAAAAATCAGGGCCATAAAATTGTTTCAAGCTGGACAAAAATTGCTAGGTTGATGGTTTTTTTCTCAGTCTTGACCTGAAAGCTTTGCCTTTAAAAACATAAGGAGACTTCTCAAATGTGGAACAGATTATCTCCAGTGGCTATCTAGACATGTATTACATGTTCTTTACTATAATCTTAGGATGACAGAGCTCCAAGTATAATACATTCAAGTATCTGACATTATTCCTGTTGAGGTTTCAAGAGAGTTATCCTGAGGAGGGAATGTCATACTTCAGATGCATCTGCTCTAGCTCTGGAGTAAAAGCAAGAATTTCTCTTGATTGGAATGCTTATGTATAAATTATTTTCTACTCAGTAAAAGGGAGGACCCCTATAAACGGTACATCTCCAGTGCTAACAAGTGCAGAATCTCAAGGGCTAAATGCAGAAGACTGTTCCAGCTCCATATGTACTTGAAATACACACCATTTCAGGGGAGTGCACACAAGCTTGCATCAGATTCAACATGTGGAAGAACTGTAACCACTAATTGGATATCATTATAGAGGCTATAACCCATCTGGATTTGGATACAGAACTCCACATCCAAAACTAACTCTCAGTCATGGAAATCCTTATACCAAGTCTATATGCTTACAATTATATAGGAGATTACAGAAGGTGCTTAAAAATTCTATTCACAGGAAATTCTGCCAACAGCTGAAAATTTTAAACATTTTTTTTGCAATGTAAAACCATTTTAAAGTTAATTATGTCCATCAATGAGCCTATCACTCTGTTACAACAGAAATGTACTGAGGGACTCTGCAGTGGGATAAAAACGGTCCATCTTTGAACAGTTACCTGAAATAATACTTTGTGCAATCACAGTCATCATAGACATTTTTTTAAAAAAAGCCCAAACTATCAATTCTGACCTCCCTTTTCCTGCCTTTTTCCCATGGCAAACTGCATTTAATGTAAGTCCTGAGTGCCCCGAACCTTGTAATTGATCTGGCTGTGGCTCAGTGGCTTAATTGTGGATTAAGATCAAAAGTTTGCAGTGTCACCAAGTTCTAAATGCTTCAGAACATAATTTTTGCCAATGAGCACCAGGGAGGATAATATATAAAACTGAAATATTGGTAGAAGAATGTCATCATTCTGACCTGATGAAAAAATTTGGATTTTTACTGAATTTCTGAGTAAAATAATATATAGACAGACAAATATAATCTCTTTTATTAGTAAATGGAAAAGCAGAATCCTAGGAGATTTATGTTTTTAAGACATTCTGTGTTTCTGGCAGAAAAATTAAGACATACAGTGTGCTTTATATTCAACCTGAAAAAGAAATGGACCACATTCCCTATGAACTTTGCAGTTCAAATATGTTCCCAAGAGTTTCCTTGCTGACTTCCACTGGTCTCTGTGTGACTGATGTCACTGTCATGTCACTCCTGATAATGGGTCACATCTGTGATACCGGTTCCCTGATTAAGCTGTAACAGCTGAAGTAGAGACATGATCTGTTATTCAGAACCTCTGTAAAAAATGTGCTGTGGATCTTTACCTGTTAAAGTGCTCCTATACTTCTGCTCATTGATTCATCCCACCCCTGAGCTGTCCTTTTCTGTCATACTTCACTCAAGTGGGTAAAGCTGTTGGTATAAACAATATTGAGAGTCTACTAGAGGCCGCCTGACCAAGAGGAGCCTGTCGATGACACCTTCTTACTCCAACTTGAGGAGACATCTCAGTCACAGGCTCATGTCCTGCTGGGAGATTTTAATGACCGGGACATTTGTTGGAGAAATCAAATGGCTGGCTGTGGCAGCTCCAGGAAGCTCCTAGAGTGCCTAGATGACAACTTCCTGAGACAAGAAATTAACAGCCCTACTCGAGGAGATGCACTGTTGGACCTGTTGGTCACAAACATAAGCGAAATCATCAGCTATGTCAGAGTTGAGGGCAGCCTGAGCTGCAGTGATCATGCCCTAGTGCAGTTCACTATCCTAAGGAGTCTGAAGCCTGTTAGAAGCAGAGCAAGGACTCTAAATTTTAGGAAAGCAAACTTCCAACTCTTCAAGGAGCTGGTAANTATGTCAGAGTTGAGGGCAGCCTGAGCTGCAGTGATCATGC
>VZRU01007769.1:0-14705 GCA_013398155.1 Pedionomus torquatus
TGGAAGGGGGAGACGGAGGATGCTGGAAGGGAGAGACAGAGGCCGCTGCCTCCCCGGCTTGGCTTTGTCCCAGGCACAAAGTCAAGCTGCGTGTAAAGCCGAGGGTGCGAGTTCAGCCCTAAGGACAAATGACAGCAAACCCTTCTTGCGGCACCTGTGGCTGGGACCCAGCAGAAGGCAACGTGGGCAGGGAGGANGCAGAAGGCAACGTGGGCAGGTAGGAAGGGGTCTGCTTTGGCCTCCAAAAGAAGAAGAGGCTACCCACCAGGAATGTTTTATCGCAATAGCATGGAATGCAGAGAGGGCTCCAGCTATGCAGAACATTAAAAAAAAGAAAGCCTTTTTAATCCAGACCCTCCTATTTATTAGCTTGTTTAATGAACTATAAAAATATAAATGAAACCAGAAGGGCTGTGTGGTGGGAAACAGGTTTCCCCTGTGTTCAGCACTTGGTCCCGTTAGCGCAGATGAGCCCTGGGATACAGCAGCCCCCTGCCCCAAACGGGGACGGGCAGGGGGGCTCTGCCCAGCATCACCCAAAAGGAGAGGGTAATCATAGAATTATAATAAAGCCACCGACCCTATTCCTGCACCAACCATACATTTACCTCCCTGCAAAAAGAAGAGGGGATAGTAACAGCCACGCTCCTTTCTCCAGCATGGAGCTAAATATTAACAACCTTCACAAACTCTGCTTTCTCTCTGGGCCTTTCCCACCTATTTCTTTCTGCGGCAGGTGGTTTTAGAGGTGCTGTCAAGATTGCTTTAAGTTGTCTGTAGAAGACTGTCTCTTCATTGCATCTGCCAGCCGTTTTGCTTTTAGACACACACCTGCCCCTTTTTTCTCAAATCCCAGACATTTCTCCCTCCTTTTAAGCAAGGAAACCTTTACCGGAAAGTCTGGATTGATATAAATAATGAAAACGGTCTGCAAAATGCTGCATGCTCGGAGTAATGGTACCTGCCTGTCTTAAGGTCCCTGCCAACCAGTCAGGGTCAGAAGCAGGCACTGGCCTAGAAATCAAAAGACTAATTCTTGTCTTTGCTCCCTGCCTGACATTACATCTCTGTCTTCCTGCGTGTCAGCGGGAACAGGAATTAAACCGGCACTTTGACAAACCCAAGTTTGCAACACCTATATTCACTGAATATCTGCCCCTGGAAAAACAAACAAACAAACAGACAGAAAAAAAAATAAACAATGAAACTTAACAACCAACCCCTGAACTGTGAAAGCGCCAGAAACGTGACCCAGAGCACCAGCTCCTTTCGCACTGACAACACGCGGGCTCTGTGCGAGTAGCACCATGTCCCCACCGTCCACCTCCCTTGCCCGCATCGACACCCACAAACTGAGCTTGTGACAACCAATGTTTGCACAGGGTGACTCCTTCACAACTTCAGCTCACACCAGCTGACACATGCCTTCGCAGGAGCCTGTCCTGTGGCCATTCCTGCTGTCACACCTCCCGGGTGGACATGAACTGCTTTATCTGCCTGCGGGGATGCCCTACGCTGCCTGAACCAACCTCTCGCTGAGGAAGGAGAACCTGGAAAAAGAGCCACTTCGTAGGTTCAGGAAGGACTCCCTGGCTTTAAGTCCATAAAGAACAAAGTGAGAGCAGATGTGTGCCGATGGAAGGGACTTTTCTTCCCCAAATAATGGCATTTCTGCCCAGATACTTACGGCAAGCAGACTCCCCAGTGTTCCCGTCCTTGTCAGCACAGAGTTTCTTTCTACCTTTCAGTAGCTGCAAATGTCTGATACTTGGAGCTGAGAAAGTGTGAATGGCAAAGAGTAGCAGCAGCAAGTGGCAAGTGTTTGTAGTTCAGCCTTTTTATTCCCCCTTCAGGAGACCTTATTTCTGTGTCTGAAAAAAATCTTTGGTGAGTCAGATATATGGACAGTATGTCATACACATCTCACGGTTTGTATAAGGTCCCAGCAAAGAACTTGTTAGGGAAGTCCAGCAGAAGCTGCTAATGAATTTATCTAGCACACAGGAGCTTTTGCCATGCAACCAGCCCCTAGCTAAAAGGGGATCCATACTTTTGGAAGGTTGGTAGAGTTGCAAGAGGCCCTGAAGCTGAGCAGCACGTGTTCCAGAGGTATCCGGACCAGAATTTCTCCAGACTCCCAATCCAAACCCACACTGAGCAGCCAGCGTCCACTTCTGGCTGGCACCTGTACGATTCAGACTACCAGGATCCAGCTGTGCGAGATACTAACAAATGCAGGTAATGAACACCTCCTGATCCCAAAAAAGACCCCCCCAAAAGTAGGAGAAGCCTGAAGAATAGGGAAAAGTCATTTCATAGAGGGAGCACTGAGGATCAGGAAGATTCACAGCACACTGCTTGTTTTTGTTAAATAGGTAGCACAGTAACATTATTTTTAAAATTGCAATGAGGATGTTCCTATTCCAGGTGAAGGCTGCTTTATATTCTTTTAGTTTAATCCACTTCACTCTGAAGAGGATTGTTTAAATTTGGAATAGAGACTTTCTTTACAGTGAGCGTGGCCCCCGCAGCCCACTGCTCAGGAACAGCAGCTCAGACACAAATCCCCATGCTGCCAAGCCCTAAACCCCTGAAGTCAGCGCCCATTGAAGGCATTGTAGATGCTCTTGTTCAAAAGTGCTTTTTCTTCTCAGTGAAATCATCCCCCGGGGGTTAGTGCCCTCCAGTTTGGCAGTGCTTCTGACCATCCTTAGGTTCTTTCTCTCCCAAGCAGGATTAAACCTCCCAGTCTCAAATACAGCCTTGCTCTGGTTTCTGACCATCTTTGACCCCAGCTGGGTCTGCGACACTGAGGCTGACAGTGGCTGATGGGTGTAAGCTGTTCTAATTACCAGACGAGTTGGCCGCTCTTTCCTTTGTGCCGGCATTAGCGCTTGAATGAGCCCAGGGCCGGACAGAGGAAAGGATGGTGCTGAAAACTTAATTGGCAACAACAATAACAACAAAATCGGTCCCCTGCTCCAGCTCCCCGTGCAATCACCCCAGAGTTAGTGCCAGCACAAGGAAAGCAATGGGAATATACAGGCAGAGGCACGAGGAAGCTTTCAACGGCAGCATAAAAGCTGGATCAGCTCAAACTCGTTGCAAAACTGCAACCTTGGTCTTCCCAGAAAAGGAGTCTCTCGGGGACCTTTGCCACCAGGACTCGCTTCGCTGCCAGACTTCTTCTGGTCTGGCAGGAACTTTGGCACTAGAGGGAACGTTGACTTCCAGACAAGAAAAGTGACGGTAGCCTCCTGTTCCGTATGTGCAAGCAATGCCAAACAGGAGCAGCTGGTTGCACATAATAACATGCATTGTGTAAGTGAGCAACACAATAAGCAATTTGCTCGACAACCCAGGGACATCAGGACAATTCTGTGTAACGGAGAAGAAAGAAAAGAGGAAAAAAAAAAAAAAAAGAAACAACAACATGTGATGACCAAACCCTAAGGGAGCCTTGGTATACTACACATTCATTTCATTACGCTCGCTCTTATAAATATTTATTACACAGCCTATCTCATCATTCTTCCAGGAATGGGTGTTGTGTTATTGTTATACCCAAGGAGGGCTTTCCCTTCTTCCTCTGGTCCTGCTGCAGGCGGTCAGCAGTTGCCAAAGATAGATAGGGAGCAAGAGTGTGACATTAACTATGGAAAATGCTGCTTAAAATGGGGCTCAGGGGCAGATATTGGCAGGTGCATTGTTAGGAGAAAAATGGACGGAAGATGAAAAGGCAGCAAGTAATGAGATTCGGAAGCTCACATTTAAAATATGTTCACAGCAAAAGGGATTTCTGGCCCTACAGCCAGAGCTGTGAGCAAGCAGAGACTCCCGCAGCCTGTGGAAACCTGTACGGATCCGGGATGGGGGAATAATTGGGATTTAGCTGAGCAGCAGGCAAAGAAACAGCAAGGTGTGTTCCGAGTATCCCCAACGCCTGGCTCTCTACACGTGAAAACAACAACCTTAAAAAATAATTTAAAAAAAATACTTCTAGCATTTATAAAGCTTCGCACATAAAACTCGGAGTGTTTTGGGGGCTTGCTTTTCATCTCTTCAATTTGTCTTGCTACCTGGACATGCCCTGTGCCCTGTTCCTTGCTCTTACTGGATCTTGTCACCCAGGTGAGGCTTTGCAAAAATCAAATGCTGCCTTGCCTTACGCAGAGACACATTGGCTCGTTCGTTATTCGAGGCGAGTGCCTTGGCTTGGGCTGCTGATGGGCTGCTGATTTAGAAAAACATGCCGAGACAATCCAGGCTGGGTGGATTTTAGATGAAATGAACCTGTTTCATTTAACTTGATCTTGCCAGCTGTCACTTGAGGTTTTTTTCATGTGTACTTGTTCACCGTCGGCTATAATCAAATAAAGGCCAACTAGGAACATCCCAATGTGTTATAAAGCAGTCACGTAGAACATCACTGTCTTGTAAACATACATGACTATGAAAAATAATATTTGCTCATAAACAGCATCTGTGGACTTTTTCCTACAGCAGTTACCAAGTTCCAATAAAAGATTTGATCCCTAAACAGTCTAAATTTTATATGCTGATATGGTACCTACTAACTAAGGTTGGTTTTAAGCATAAAGAACACATGTAACATCAAGGAATACTGCACAGTTGGGGCTGCCTCCAGAAACACCCATCAGGCTCCTTTGTAGTGGGAAATGTGTTCACGTGCCAAAAATAAGGATCTGCTCCGAAGTTTTATTAGCTCTCCAGAGCTGGCTATAAAATGCCATGCTAGAAGCGAAGCAGCCGGAGCAGGGAGGCTGCCTGGTGCACATCATCATGCCACCCTCTTGTGGCTAACCCCAGAAAATATAGCGATGCATGCCCAAGGACGCAGCATAAATGCCACTGGGTTATTTTCGGAGTGTCTTGCTCCACGCTGACGACACACCACGTGTGCAAGTGGCAAGGTCTGCCTTTTTGCTCCATAATAGCTGAACCTGGCTTAGGAACAAAAAGCAAGGTTGGAATAAAACCATCCCCGAGCTTTGGAAACTTCGGGATCTGGAGCCGATCTGAGAACAGCTTTTCATTCCAAACACGCTGAAGGTCTGCAGATGTTCATGGTGGACAGATGTTTGACTTCTATATCCCTGGTGAGTCTCTGTGCAGAAACCGGGACCATATACCTGCCTCTTGAGATAGTTTTAGTGTTTTAGCTATAAAATTCTGACATTTTCTAATGTTTCACACAGAGAACACGATGTTTTTATGCATTTCTGTGCCTGCATCCAGAGACCGTGTTGTCCTTTACCTTCCAGACGGCTCCACAGATGGACACCAGGAAGGTGGCTGGGCAACCCTCCCACCCCTCATTGACATACAGAAAGTATGGAAAGAAATTGGGGCCAGTTTGCACCAAAAGCAGGTGCTGGCTTTCACAGCATCCTCAGTGCCCTGGTTGGATAATGCAGGCTATTCCCATCCATCAGACAGTTCTGCAAACCTAAATAGATGATGTATTTATTTATGGATTACTGACCACAAGAAAGAGAAGCTTTGCACCATTGTCAACCTTACAGCATTCGGTCTGCTATAAATAATGCATCATTGTTCGGTGTTGGTTTATGGTTTAAGTTCCAATGAGCATCGTGGACCAGCAGACTCAGCAAAGATGAAGGCAGCACAGGGTATTAGTAAGAGAAATAGTACCATCTGATGAAGAGCATTAGAAAAACAAAGCAAAAATGTAGTGCTCTCAGAGTTATTTTAATGTCAACTTCTGCAGCCAAAGACCTGCTTTTACCTCTAATTGAGAATCACACAAATCTATGATTATCCTCTGATTTTCACTCTGCTTTCACCCAGTTGTGAGCTAATTCGATTTCAGATAAACACTAATTAACACAAGAGGTCAGCGCTGTGGCCAGCGGGCACCGTTGTAACGTGGCATTCAAACACGTCAAGAGATCAAAAGAGCCTCCGCTGCTTCTTTTGAACTATCCAATTAAATTTTTCACAAATAAAGCTATTGTTTTACATCTGCTTCATCCGGGGCTGAGGCGAGGGGGAAGAGGGCAGAGAGCTAAGAGATCATTGCCTCTAATTGGGCTGTTTTCCCATCTCTTCTTACAGCTTTCCTCAGTGTGTTTTTTTTTTCTCCGAACTGGTGGAAGAAAAGGTTGTTCAGACCGTTTGCGATGCAGCTATTGCCCTGCAAGGCTACAGCAGTCTGAGAGCAAAGCCGTGGGGAATCCGATTTCCTTCTCGTGAGTAAAAAGGGCATCAGTGCCTTTCTTGGGACGTTTGATTGATAGCCCTTAAGAAAGACTCATAAAATGTGTCTCTCTCTAGCTATTTAGGCAATTCCCTTTTGAAGATGATGGAGGATATTAGATTAACCCAACTGCTATAATAGCATTATATCCTGCTTTTAAAGAAAACATATTTTACGGCGTCCGTACTCTAACAGAAACAACCTGTGGCTGCACAAGCCCTGGGCTGGTGTTCTGCTGCTGAATGCACTGTGGTCTCTTTGGAAGTGGTTTTCACCTGGAGAATTTGGGGGGATTGGTGTAGATACCAGACTTGTGCTACCATCCCACTTGCAGACAACAGAGAAACCAAGGCTGGGGTGGACCACGGGGTCCAAATTCCACTCCTATCCATGGGGGAACTCGCTTGAACTCGGGATTAAGGCAAATTAGCAGGAGTATAGGGAAAAGGCTGCACGGCAGCTGTCTGGGCTGTACAGACAGGGACCATCAATCTTGAGAGCTGTCAGCCCAGAGCATTCTGGAAAAAAAACTAGATGGAAACGCTGGTGTTATCTGCTTAGTAGAGGCTTAGTAACTTTCAGCTCTGGGAAGCAGATAGGTCCATCCCTGCAGGAACACACTAATTTTCCACAGGAGGATGCATTCTGAGAATCATGGAATTGCCCAGGTTAGAAGGGGCCTTTCAGATCATCCAGTCCAGCCATCAACCTAACACAAGCAAAAACCATCACTAAACCGTATCTTTGAGCACCAAGTCTGCCTGTCTTTTAAATACCTTCACGAATAGTGACTCACCCACTTCCCTGGGCAGCCCATTCCAATGCTTAATAACCCTTTCAGGGCAAAAAATTTTCTTAATATCCAATCTGAACCACTCCTGGTGCAATTTGAGGCCATTTCCTCTTGTCCCATCACCTGTGATTTGGAAGAAGAAACCAACCTCCCCCCTCAGCTACACCCTTTCAGGCAGTTTTAGAGGGTGAGAAGGTCTCCCCTGAGCTTCCTTTCCTCTAGGCTGAACACCCCCAGCCTCTCCTCACAAGACTTGTTCTCCAGACCCCTCACCAGCTCCAGCCCTTCAATGTCCCTCCTGTAGTAAGGAGCCCCAAACAGGACCCAGCACTCAAGGTGGGGCGTCATCAGTGCCCGGTACTGGGGGACTACTCATCACATCACATTCAGCCCTCTACACAGGCAAGCTGCAATAAAATCCCTACTAACACATCCCATATCCAGAAATGTCACCAGAGGAGAAATACTCGTGCTAGGAAGGGAATTGTGGAGCGGGGACGTCTCAAATGGCGCACATCAACTTACCCCTGCATCAGCTCCCTTTGGATGCTGGTCCTGGACGCTCTTCACCAGTGCCCTGGGGAGCAAAGCAGCTCTTGTCTGGCAGAGACCTAGTCCCTTGGGCAAGGAAGAGCCAATTAACTGATTATTCACTCCTGGAAATAAACATTATCTCCTCTCTGCAGCTCTGAAAGGAGAGAAAAATCAAGACAGTGACAGCAAAGGAGATCAGGCCATGGCTTATGCTCACTAACTGCTTAAACTCACCTTCTGGGGAATTCATGAAAGAAGATCAGGAGTCCCCAAAACGAGAGCAGCTGCTGGGAGTTTGTGAAGTTCAGCCCCTTGCTTGGTCCTGAAGCTGCGATGAGCTTTGTCTGGCTGCCAGGTCTCAGGCAGAGTCAGGGAGAAGCTGTGTTGCCCCTGCCTTTGGTGCTGGGCCCCACCGAGCAGCGAGTCTTCATGATATTTGAGAGACACCAGGCTCTGCACATCCAGCTTCTCACCGGTTGTACTGGGTTTTGGGCTGCATCTTCTGCTGCTCCACTCTAATACCTTCATTCACCACCTGAACCGATCTGACCCTCCGATGAGGAAGCTGCGATACCTTAGAATCCTCCTTTCCCCTGTAATGCATTCCTGGATGCTGCAAACAGTACATTGCTTGTCCCAGGATCTAATCAGATTAATTAAGCTGCACTTGTGTTAATTTAAATTACAAGTATCTGAGGGCTCAGCCAAATCAAGTGATTTATGGGCCATATCAATCTAATTAATATCACCAACTCTTAAAATAAAAACCTAATAAATGAGTTTATTACACAGATGTAAGTTCAGCTTATTAGCTTTGGGTCTCTAGTGACATGGCCGATTTGATGGAAGTTTTATATCCTTGTTGGGAGAAGGTCTTTCTTTTTTTTATCTTTCCCACTTGCTGTATTTTTAAAAAGTATCTTCTCCGGGGCCGGCGGGAGGAGAAACAACACGAGCTCAGTTATCAAACCACTAGCCAAGCCAAGAGGTCCCCAAAGCCTCGCTGTACACAAATTGTGTGGGTTTTATAACTACAAAAGCCCACAGGAGAATAGTTTATCTGGCTTCTTGCAGGCAGAACGTGCCCTGGTCTGCGTGCTTGCTGTTAAGCAGCCTGAAAGAATAGTTAGCCAAGGGATGGGGATGGGAAAGGAATAAGAGAATTAAAAGCTTTTTGGAAGGCAATCTGTGGCCGAGCGAGCCGTTTGCAGGGAGGAGCTGGGTTTGGAAAGCGCTTCTGCGCTGCTCCACAAGGTGACTTTGCGGGGCTGAGTGATGGGTGCCATCTGCAGCAGCTGGAAAGCCCAAGCCCCCTCAAAATGTCGCTTGCACGGGGTACAATTTAAAGATGCAAAAGCCACTCCTCGTCATCGCGCTGTGGGGCTTCAGAATTTATGGGAGGGGAGAAACAAAAGAAAGGAAAAAAAAAAAAAAGTGCTTTTCCACAGAGAAACCAAATGCCCCGATGAAGACAATTAGACAGGAGATGCCTCTAATCCATGACCCAGGTGAAATGAAACATGGAGCTAAAAGAGGAGGGAGATCCACGCTCATCCCTCGCTGTTACCCATCATCCCCCCCAGCCCGCCGGCTGCTCTCCCCGTCATCCCCCTTGGCAGCTCTGCTCTTGTGTCGATGGGCTTTTCAGCTTCAGATGCTTTTGCTTCAGATGCTTAGAGTTCACGCTCGATTTCCCGAGCTGTAAGATTTTCCCCTCGTTTTGCAACCCTCCCCCCTCCTCGGAGCGAACGGCCACGCGAGAGCCGCACGTTGGGAAAAAGGAGCAGGCTCCATCTCTTCATGCTTTGCTTACAAAATAAGTTCTTCAAATGCAGTTCTCCCATTGTGATCGGGATAACAACCTACTCCAGCAAAGAAAAGGGAAGGAACTGGGAGGGCTTTCTGGGGGAGAAAACAGGGCAATTTATGGAATAATTACATAAAGACAACGCCATGCTGCGTGTCTGTTGCCGTGATTTATTATCGTTACACAAGAAATTGGCTGATTGGGCCATAAAAGGTGGCTGCAGGCAAGGCTGAACCCCTTCTGCTTTCCTGTTTGCCGATGCACACACACAAAAGCCAACGAATTAACTCGGCGCCGTTGGTAACACGCTTGGAGAAATGACCCATCTTTGCTGTTTTAGAGGAGGTGCCAGAGCAAAGGCGCTGTGAGGAGCAATTTATGGGCCACGTTTACTGTTCCTGCTGCGAAGCTTCCACGGGAAACCTCTGCAAACCCCACCGCTGCCTTCCCACATGGGTCTGGGGCTACTTTCTCCCGTTCCATCCAGCGTTAGGAGGATGACTCCAAGGGTTTTTTGCAGTAAGCCCTGCCTCCCCTCTGCGGCTGTTACCCTTCCTGAGAGCCCCTGCTATTATACACCCTCTTTCCATTCGCTGCCCCCAATTAGCATTTTGCATTCGTCTACGTTCAGCTGCATTTTCCATTTACCAGCTCATTCGGCTAAAACATCCCCTTGCCTTTTGTATCAGATCAGGTGGCTTCTGCTGCTTTCCACTCACCGTTCTCATTTCAGTCGTTTACATTTTTGCTAAAAAAGAAAAGCATTTAGTAGCCAAAGGCAGCGGTAGCTGAAGGAGGGGGGGACTCAGATTAGAAAGGGACCAAAAAGGAGGAAACTTCCCAGATTTGAGCATCTTCATTCTTTTTCCAAGCTTGGGACTATAGCTCATCCAGGGCTGGGAACTGATTCCTTGCAGAGTTGTTTCATCATGGGAAAAACTTCCCCATGGTTTCTTTGTGCAACTGCACCTTGATGGCTCTGCCAGCTCTGTACCATCACTCACCAACAACTTTTAGCAGCCCCCTGCTTGTACCAAAACAGCCTCTCTGGTCGAACCAGAAGCTGTAAGATTCCTTCATTTGAACCCTCAACGACTGCTTGTAAAACTTTATCCCTTTGGTGCGTGGAGAACCTGCTGGGTACCCACTCGCACAGCCTCTGTTCAAAGGACTGGGCACAGAGTGGCACGGTGGGGTGGAAAGCAGGGGGCTACCGTGGGGTTATGGAAAGAGGGTTGATCCTTAACTCTACTGCAGCCCATCATTGAGCTGGGCGAGCGTGAGGGTCCTCATGTCCTTTAGCTTCCTGCTGGCCAAGGGCAGCCAAGCACGACCCTCTGAGGGTGAAGTCCCTGGGGTTTGTGCGGGTTGTGTGTCACAGCGGTACCTGGAACAGACAGGCTAAAAATAAGCTGGGAGGCAAAAGAGCAACAGCGTACGGGAAAAATAAGCCAGAGGATGATTTACAGATGAGCAAACTCCCTGCGAAGCCTGGCGGGGAGGGTTATACCTTACACTTTCCAAAACGCAAACTCCTCTCCAGTAATTCCTACTCACCAGTCATTAATCTGCTGCTAGTCTTGCTGCAAGCAATATTAGTTGTTGCTCCAGGCTGTGGGTTGAAGATCACCAGCTTCTACTCCTAAGAAGAGTAGAAGGAACATTTCTTCTAGCTAAAACAGGAGAGCTCATCTTTATCCTTCCCGTTGGAGGAAAAGTTTCTCATGGCTGCAGTGTCCAGAACAGCGGGAAAGCCTCTGTGACCATCGTTTGCAACAATATGGCAGAATGACTCGTTTTATTTAAAGATGCGTGAGCTGGAAGAGGAAAGAATTGGAGGCACAAATAGATTTTCATTAAAAATAATTACATCCAGGAAGAACGGGGGTAGGTTTTATCACAGCTGTGGTTCCAGGCAGCACTTCTGCATGTGGGCAGGGTCATTACAGCAGGTCTCTTGTAAAGCGGCGTCTGCTGACCGCGCGGCGAGTTATCGCAGAGAAATTTTCAAGTGAACTAATCCAGGAAGAGTGTTAAAAGGTGCAGAATGGCTGAATGGCACGGAAATGTTTAAATCTGTCTTTTGCTAAATGTTAACGGAGAAACTCTGCGTAACGCAACTCACCTCTGGCAAAAGGATCAGGTCTGGCCAATAAAAGGATTAGAAATGGAAATTAGTTTTGTACATAGAGAAAAGGTAACTTTTAATATCTTAATTCTTAATTTCAAGCTGCATTGGAAATGACTGGGTTTCCTTCTTATATTAAAAAAGAAAGACAAAACATTTTTATTCAGTGCAAGGTAATTCTGGCTGCAAAGAAAACTAAACCTCATTGGAAATACAATGATGAAATTGGGATCATCGAAAACAATAATAATGAAAATCACCTCTGAAAGCAAAGGCAGCCCAAGGGGTCACCGCTCTCACAGCGACACAGCTCGGGTCTGGGGAGCAAACCCTGCCCTGGGACTTTTTGCACCCTGATGTTTTGGGTTTGCAGTGATCTCAGGTGGGCATGAAGCTGCTCCAGCCAGAACCCATGAGACAACCCAAGATGGAAAGGACACAGGGCTGGGACCCTTCCGGAGCTGGAGACGATGCCCTGCTGGGACAGAAAGGCTGCGGGAAGGGGTATATAGCCCAGGACAAGCAGTGGGGCTGGTGCCGCCTTTCCCAGTCTGGCCTGATGCAATACCCAGGCAGCCCAGGGACAGCTGCAGCACGGGAGTGGAAATTCCTCCCGACCCAGAGAGCGCACAGCGGGGAAGAGCATAATCTCCGTGATTTACAGGCTGCAGCTCTAGTTTAAAATACATTAGACTCCCAACTATTTAATTACTGGGCACTACCAAATCACAGAGACAGAGGAGTCAGTCACGTCTGCTAATGCCAACATTTATCATCCTATTTATCTGCTCCAGCTTCTGAGACCCATATCGAATCACTTTCCTGTATTAGCTAATAACAGATGAGTTTATTCCTTGTACCTCTGGGCGGCCCTCAATGGATGTTACAGCACTGCTGGCAGCACACATCCACCTAGGGATAGATAAACTGGTTTAAAGCACATAAAGAATTGTAATCATCAGCCAAAACTCAATCCAAATCAAAGCCCTTTTCTCTGCTGTCTCCTGCCCCCAGATACTAATTCTCACCGGAGAGTAAATGCAAACAGCGCTCAGGCTCTCTGTCCATCCGAAAGGCTGTAAACCCCCTGATATTTCTGGGAAATCATTAAATATCAACGTTTTACGGTTGCAGAAGCACACATTAAAATTAAGCTGCTGTCTGAGAGCTGGGGAGCAGGATGGGATGCTTTCTGAGCAGCAGTTCGCATCCCTCCACCAACGTGCCCTCGACCTGCTCCTCCCTGCAGGGAGGGCAAGAATTAACTGGAGCAGGCAATGAGAGAACACTGGCTCTCCCAGCACCGTTAGATACCAAATCAGCCACAAAAGAAATTCAGAAGGTGAAGAAACTGGCTGGCCACGGGCAAAACCGCTCCTCATGCTCAGCCTGCTCCCAGTAAAGTCCCAATAAACCCAGCACCATCTTCCTCTGCCTGCTCTTCCCACTGAAAATGATATGCCTTTCGTTACAGTCGCTTGTGCTGCTTTCTGTAAGGAAAACAAGTTTTAAATACACTATTTGGAAACTTTCAAGCACTCTCATTTTCAGGACAAATACTCATCGTCCTCCTGGCTTTGTACGTGAGTCTGTCCTCAAACTGGGCAGAAAGAAGGACAAAAAGAGGGTTTCCCTCCTCCCAGAGAGTCACAAAAGAGCACAATAAAGCAGAAGCCCTTTTATGTCATGGCAGGCTTTTTTTTTTGCTGGTGCCTTTTACTTCCATCACTATAATGGTTATCTCTTTATTGCTTATGTATCACAGCCCACTATATATGTATATATATATTATCTGCTGTTTTATTATTAACCCCTCTCTCTTGCTATCTAATTCTATTTGCCAAGCAGGTGATCCTGTCTTTGAGACTGGTAATGCCTAGAAAACCCAAATACCCCGAGCTGTGATGGATACTGAAAAGGCAGCTCGGTAACGAGCAGAGCATTGCAGGGAAATTATCTCTGGATCTTCGCAAAGTCCTCTGGAAGAGTTCAGACACGAAGCTGTCTTAATTGATAGCGTGGCCACTTAGGGGAGCAGTATCCATAGAAACTCAGGGGCCTTGACAAGATGACAAACAACGCCGCGAGAGCCTAATAATAGCAGAAATAATGAGGTGTGGCCAAAAAAAACCCAACAACAAGAAGCAAGGCGTCTTGCAGGATCGAATGGGTGGGCCCAGCCTAATGAAAGCCTGGCAGATAACAGTGACGGCCGGAGGAAGGCGAAGCACAACCAGAGCATGGGGAAAAAAAAAGACAAGTCGCCAAAGGCGGTCGGGATTTCTGTCCCAGGAAAAACCCAGCAGCAGATGGTGCCATTCAGGATGTGGCTATGGGGCTCTGCTCTCTGGGTACAGCCATAAATTGGGAGCAGCATCACAGGGGAGGGTCTCAAGAGCGTGGCAATGCTGGACCACAAGCCCGGTTGCATTTCGGAAACGTCACCCCACAGCACGGCGCTTTGGCCACTGGGGATGCCCAGCCAGGCTGGGTCACAGGGAGCCCTTGGGAACCGTGCAGGGTGGTCTCGGTCCCTTTTCAGAGCCTCTTGTTGGGTCTTAATCACCCCTTGACCCAACTGCGGCTCTTTCTGCTGGGTGAGGGCAGAGCGATGCCACTCGCCTCCCCCCCAACTTTCCCACGCGTTGGGGCAGAGCCCATCGCCCACCGATGCGGGGCTGCCTCGCGCGCTGCTCCCTGGGCTCATTGTGGCACCGTAATTCATTGTTCAGGGAGACCTGACCTTTTTCTTAATTAGCTTAAAACTGCACAATAAAAAAAAAAAAAAAAGGAAGAAAAAAAAAAAAAAAAGAAAAAAAAAAAGGAAAAAAACCCTCCCTAAAAGCCAGTCGCAAATCAAAAGAGGCAACAGTGAGAGCAAGCAATGTGTCACCACAAGTGTCCGAGTCAATGGAAACCTTGTTAGGTGGGGAACAAGGGTCTCCGCTAACAAGCTCTTATCTGTGTTTTTGTTTTCTATTGAAGGTGCATGTCATTAGGAGGAGTGTTAACAAGAGCTCTCAATAGCTTCATATGGCCAATGGCCTCTGAATATTCATGAAGGTGTGAACAGAATGTGGGAAAGCCGGGGCGGGAAGAAAAGGCAAGAAAAGCAGCGAGAGGGCCGATTGTGCCAGGAAGAAAAGAGCCAGGGCTCTGTGGGAAAAAAAAAAAAAAAAAAAAAAAAAAAAGAAGAAGAAAC
>VZRU01007780.1:7078-17638 GCA_013398155.1 Pedionomus torquatus
TGGGGACTGGTTGTTTCTTTGGTTTAAATGGGTGGCGGTGGTGGAAATAAGAGGGGAAGCAAAGCTTTGTGGGGGAATGGGGGGGCTGGGACCATCCCCAGCACATGGGGATGGGGTTGGAGAGTGGCTGTGCCAAGCACAGCATCCTCCCGGTGTGACTGGGAGCCCCCAGACCCCGTGACGGCACCCAGGTCCCTTTCTCAACACTTCTCATGTACCTTCTCAGTCCTGCCCGGCTCCTGGCAGCAGGATGCGAAGCGGAGGAGGGAGGGAGACGATGGGACCGGTGGGTTATGTACAGAACGGCGTCGGCAGGTAACAAGCTGGTGTCCGTTGAGATCAGACGGTCACGGTTTGCTTCGTTGCTCCCAGAGCTCACAGATCCGTACGGGAGCTGTCGGCAAGGACGAACACAGCGGCAACGTGAGGGTGTATTGCTGATCCCCCGGTGCACCAGGGACGGGTGTGATCCCAGCAAGGGTGAGGTCCCAGAGTCACGGAGGAGCTGGAAGCTGGGAAAAGGCGAGCGGATGGGACGCTGCGGGAGTCGCTGTGTGATGGCGCTGGCTCCGAGCGTCTCCAGGATGCAGCAGCGAGAGGGAAGCAGAGGGTTCTGCAGAAGCCGATGCTGTGGTACCTAAAGCGACGTCGACTGGGGACATGACTGCATGGACGGTGGTACCGGGGACCACGGGAGAGCTCAGGCTTGGCATTGTCCACTTCACCACAGCCATGTCAGTCCCACCAGGGTGGGGGAGCTGACGGTCCTTCTGGCCATGCCCACAGGAGCAGGTCACCTCCTCATCCTCGGCTCCTGGACAGGCAGAGGCGAGCTGTGCAAGCAAACTCGTGCCAGCACCAGCCAGGAGCTGCCGGACGCCACGTTCCCAGCTGCTGGCATTAATGGTGGTCCCATTAATGGCTCAATCAAGGTGCTCCAGGGCTGAGAGAGGCAAATCCCGCTGCTGAGGCCAAGGAGACTTTGGCTTCTTAAATCGATCCTGGCTCAGCTTTTCCATCCCTGGCTGGGAAGGCGCTGATACTCTCCCTGAAGGAATCTCTCAAACTTCTTCCCGTTTTGCTGCAGGTTGGGACCAGTCTCCCACAGCTACCTCCTCTCTGTCCCCGGGGCTGGGGTGGTTGCTGCGTGAGGAAAATAATACTACAAAGGAACAGGATGAAGACGCTCCAGCGGCTGCCATGCTGTCCCCGAGGGGATGGGGACGAGGTCTGCCGTGTTCCTGCTGCTGGCCCCACACGCCCCTGCCCAGGGGAGCCTCCGTGCTCCGCCACCAGCCTCCGAGGCGGCCGGCAAAGAAAATCGGCTGAGCCTCCCGGCGAGGGCAGCCTCCGCCGCACCCCTCTGCTCTCCCAAAGCTTTCTCCTTTCCGAAACGTCTCTCCCATGGGAGCAGCCCGGTCACCACGTCCCACCACTTTATTTCTTCTCCCCTTGCCCGTCCCCAGCTGGCGTCTCGGGCTCCCACAGGACAAACTCGTGGAGCAGCGTGTTCACTGTCTCAGGACACTCCATCATCACCATGTGGCTGCCTTCGTCGATCACCTTCAGGAAGGCGATCAGCAGGATCTGGAGGGGAGATGGTGTCAGCACCGGGATGGGAACCCCTGCCCACATTGCCATGGACCCCCAGCCCTCTCCCACCCTCTCAGCCCCACTCTGTGTCCCCTACCTCGGCCATTCGCTGATCCTCCTCCACCGGGACAAACTTATCGTGCATTCCATGGACCAGCAGCACGGGCACGGCCAGCTCTGCGTGATAAACCTCATCACCCTCCGGCCAGTACTGCCCACTCATCATGGCACGAAGCACGAAGGAGGAGACGTTGAAGGCGTTGCCTTCCTTCAGCAGCTGCTTTTCTTTGGCACCCTGGCGAGCGAAGCCAGCCCTGCGGGACAGTAGCCGGTGGCAAGCAGAGGGTTAGGCCCCCACCAGCCCCCATAGTGGTGTCCCTGCCCATACTGGGTGTCTCGAAGCCAGGGTGGCCAGGGACAACCCTCCTCAGTGTCAGGATGGCCACTCACTTGAGGAAGCTCCATGCCAGGCACGGGGACAGGCAGTGCAAGACGCAGGTGGGCATGTTGAAGATGGAGCAGAGGCTGGGCTCCAGCGCCGTCGGGCCCCCTCCGTTGATCATGATCACCTTATGGACCAAGTCTGGGTACTCATGGGCGAGGAAGGTGCAGAAGGACACCCTGCAGGGAGAGACAGACATGGGGACCGTGCTCTAACCCCCATGATGCACCTCAAGATAGATCCTAAGGATTGGGGTTTCATTCCTGTGTAGACCAAAGCAAGGTGCTGGGACCCACTTGGGTGCCTGCCAGCCTGGACGAGCCTTGCCCTGATCTAATCCTGCCTGGTTCAGTCCCATCTCCGGATCCTTCTCCTGGAGTTGCTCTCCGTGCTGCTTAGTGTCCACCTAATTGACTTTCTTGGGCTTACTCTATTTATAGGCTGTGCTCTGCCAGCTTCCCTGCTGGAGGACGGGCTCTGGGATTAGCTGGACCCAGGGACACACACCAAGAGGATCGAGGAGATCAGAGCTGAGGGATAAACCCAGAACAAGAAACCCTACATATCCCCACTCTGCCTCTCAGCCCTCAAAGTGCAGGTCCTTCCAGTCCCTAAAGTCAGGAAAGCTTCAGGGGTGGACTATTTAACAGGTAGGGGAGCCATAGGACGGGGGGAATGGTTTTAAGGTGAAAGAGGGGAGATTTAGATGAAGTATTGGGAAGAAATTCTTTGGTGTGAGGGTGATGAGAGCCTGGCCCAGGTTGCCCAGAGAAGCTGTGGCTGCCCCATCCCTGGAGGGGATTCAAGGCCAGGCTGGATGGGGCTTGGGGCAACCTGGTGTGGTGGGAGGTGTCCCTGCCCAGGGAAAGGGGTGGCACCTGAGGGGGCTTTGAGGTCCCTTCCCACCCAAACCAACCATTTGTTGGGTGTTTGCTGCCAAGGGGAGAACAAGGCGGGATGAAACCACTCCTTCCCTCCAGGAACCCCCCTGGTCTCTCACCCATACGAGTGTCCTATCAGGATATTCCTCTTCTTTGCGTAGCGCTTGAAGACAGCCCTCATGTCCTCTGCCAGCGCGTAGAAGGTGTAAGCGGCAGCAATTTGGGGAGCCGAACTGCAGCCATGGCCAGCCAGGTCAGGAGCCACCACTTCGTAGCCCAGCTTGGTAAAGAAGTCCAGCTGCTCCTTCCAGATGTCCAGCGAGCCCCCCACGCCGTGGATGAAGAAGAGGACCACGTCGCTGTGCGTCCCTTTGCAGCTCGTGATCTGCTTCTTGCAGTCAATGTTGACGACTTTCTTGGGTTTACGCTTCCGACGCTTGGCGGGGGCTGCCTCCCGTGTGCCGCAGCCCGGCGTGCCGGCGGGAGCCTGCGCAGGAGTTTGACCGGCCACGTCTGAGAGTTCCAGCTCCACGGTGCTGTTGGGTTCCCCTGAGCTGTTCTGGCAGTGCAGGATCTCAGAGCGGACAGCATCCCCCAGGTTCTCGATCACCAGCTGCCCGTTGCGGTAGACAGTGATCTTGCGTTTGCAGTGCACCGTGCCCCGCTCCGGTCCACCGGGCTGGGGCTCCTCTAGGGCTGGACGGTTGGGAATGCTGTGCCTGACCCGTAAGATCCTCCCTGGCTTCACCTCCATGAAGCTGTAGCCGTTGCTGGACTCAACACTGTCCAGTGGCCCCACGGCATTGGTTGTCTTGCCCATCAGGCAGCAGAGGAACCCATCGGTGATGCTGTTCAGCATTATGCTCCCTGCAAGGAAGGAAAAAGAGGGGGGACACGAGAGAATGGGGGATTAGTCATGAGCTCCAGCAGCCAACAGGGATTTACTGGGGGTCCTGGCTGTGGCACAGGGGAGCAGGGACAGCTCTGTGCCCCTCTGTGTTGCTGCCATGGTAGAAGATGCCTCCTGGGCTGCTTTGAGGGGTGAAGGTGGTGCTCCCCAAAAGCACAGCCCTCTTCGGCCACAGCCAAAAGAGTTTCTGATTCTGGTCAAAGATGAACCCTGAATGCCCCGTCCAGCTTTGTCTGGGCCGTGTCCCTGACCTCGAGCTGCTGCAACATGTGCTGGCCCAGCGGAGATGAACGGGAGCGGCTGCAAATCCACACTGGTCCCTGGCACGCGTCCGCCTCCGAGAAGGGACCTGCTTTGGCCAAGGGAAGGTGCAGGCAAAGGAAAGCCTGTTTGAAGTGAAAATGCTATTTATGGCACCAAATATGGGGCTGAGGAAAGATTCAGCTCTGAAAATGCATTATTTATACCAATTAAATATATATATGTGTGTGTCTCTAGTCTAAACCACCAATACAAACAGCGAGAGATGGCAATCACAGGGACTGGAGAGGGAGGTTTTAATTAAAGCTACTCTGCAAGCCAAGGCTGGAAAGAATAGGGCAAGAGAGGAGAGGAAAGGGCCTGCCTGGGGGTGGGAAACCCCTTCCCCACATCCCCACCTAGCACCACGTGTGCTGGTGGGACGTGGCACTGCCTGTGCCGTCCCCAAGGCTTATTTGCTCTTCTAGATGGGCTTGGGTAGGTTTTGGGAGAGAGCTGTGGATGTGGGGACCATCGGCCCTGGCTGAGATTGAAGCCAGACCTGAGCCAAGGGCAAATGCCAGGAAGGACATTGGTGCTGGCACTGGAGCTCGATGCCATCCTGGCAGTGCCGAGGGGGCTGGGGAGGGCCCTGCCTCCCCTGGTTGGCAGCCTGATGTGCATTTATTATTGATGAAGCTAAACACAGTGAATTATTGATGCTGATGGGCAAGGAGAGCCGGAGCAGGCGCTGCAGAGAGGGGCTATCCCTGCAGGAGCGGGGCACCGGCTCTTCCCCCCTGCCCTGAGCGGTGGCTGCGGGTACCGACCACGACCCCTGCGGAGCAGAGGAGGAAAAGCTCGCTCCCAGAAGGGAATGAAACATCTAAATCCCAGCACTGCTGTCAGGAGCAGCCCACTTAGCCCCCTGAATGATCCCTGCAAGTGCACTCGGCAGGGTTACGGGGGCTTTTGCTGGCAAACCACAAAGCGAGACAATTAGTTTAACAAAACAGGGGCTGGAGGCAGGCAGGGAGCACAGGCTGCTGCCTCATCTGTGGCTTTGATCATTCCCTAGATTTGGGGAAGCCAACGCTGCATCCTCCAAGGAAATCCAGGGACCCCAGCCCGGCCCCTGGAGGGGCTCTGCCGAGAGCTGCCGGCTGGGAAAGAGCTCTGATCCCAGCCCAACACATGGATTGTGGGTTTCCCCAGGAAAAAAAACCAAAACCCACAAACCAACAAAACAGGCTGTTTTCTCCAGGCAGGCGATGTGGGTAGCAGTTCCCTTGGCAAAGCCAGAGCTGCTTTACCCGGGGAGCCCTGCCAGCTCTCAGGACAGCAGCCAGAGCTTGGTACTTGCCCAGCTCTGTTGGGGACAGCGGCCCGACTCCCACGCAAATGCCCTGTAAAGCTCCAGGTGCTGGATTGTAGGGGCTGGAAATGCCACAAAGTCCTTCCCGGGTGCTCCTTCTCCTCGCCACCAGACGGGGAGGTCCCTGGTGGCTCTCCCCAAGGTTGGGTATGGCAGTGCCAGCTCTCTGCAGTTCGGTGCCTGCATCGGCGATCTCTCTTTTGGACACAAGGACATCCGTGCAGGGTCCAGCTGCACTGAGAGCTTTCCAGCATCCTCCTGCTCCCCACTGCCTGAGCACTGAGCTAAACAGCTGTGTCACCTGCCAGGTACCTTTCACTGCTCCAGGCATGGACCCATCCAAGTCGATGAGCCAAGAGCAGGGGAAGAAGCCCTGGGAAGGAGAAGCCAAATCCAGACCTGGCTGGCCAGGGGCCGGTCTGTTCTGCTGAGCCATGGATGGGTGATGAGCCCAAGGAGCTGGGCACCAGACAGGCTGGAGCCCTGGCTGGAAGATGCCCAGCTGGTTTTGCACTGGGACAGACACTCCACTGGTCTTGCTGTGCTTTTGAGCACCAGTTTGGTGCCAGGAGTGGGCTGCTCTCCATCCGCGAGCAGCTCTGACCCTGAGGAGGATGGAAAACATGGGGGGAGGAGTGGAAAAACCAGGCAGATCGCGAGCTTCATGGTCCCCAAGAGCTCTCCACGAGCTTTGCCCGTGACTGGCAGGTCACATCCTGCACCTCCACCGGGTAATGGATCCCCCGGGCCCAGCCCTGGGGACCTGGATGTGGTTCTGCCTCTGGTTTCCACAAAGCCTGGCATCACGCCGCACTTCCATCTCGCAAGGTCCTAATGATCTCTGCGTGGATTATAAACAGGACTTCTGGCCAAACCGCCTCAACATTGATTAACTTCTCAGGATTAACTCAATTAGTCCATCCTGTTCATTTCCAGAATTGATTTGCTGGAAGGCTCTGCCGGTCAGGAGCTCTGCAGTCAGACCCAGGAGCCCAGGCTCCAGCTCAATTCTGGGTCCTTCCAGATCCCACCAGGATTATAATCCCTGAGCCAAGATGCCACCACAGGCCAGAGCTTGTGGCCCAGGAGGTGGCAATCCCTGCTCGGGTATCAGACTGAGGAAACACCACCCCAATCCCATCAGAGAGCTGTGCTGGGTGGGAAACGGAGGGGAGAGAAGGTTAAAAGACTCAACTCGATGTCAGGCTTCATCTTGGGGGCTGGGAGTGGGGGGAAGGTGGGGTCAGAGCACATCCGTCTCCCACCTCCCACGCGCCTGCTCCAGCCCACCACACCGTCTGCTGCGGTTGGCACAGCCAGAGACATCAAGGGATGTTCCCTCTGCGAGATGAAAAGGGCTGAAAAAATGAAAAACCAGATGGATGGGAAGAACTTTGCAAAGATGCTGGTAACCATGGCAATGAGCTGCTTCCTCCTCCTCCTCCTCTTCCCCCCCCAACCCCCCCAACCAAATCCTTCCATCCCGGCTACCTCCCATCGCCGCCCCCAGCAGAGATTTCGGCACGGCTTACATAAGGCCAGGCACAACAATGAGTCAGGCGCGGCATGAACCTGCCGTCAGTCACCGTGTCCCACGAGGCCGAGGACACGGCACAGGCTTGGGCAGGCGGATGGCATCGACCCCGAGCCGCTACCTACATCCTGGCGTGTGTGCCTCCCCACCTAAAATCACATTTCCCCCCAAGAAACTGCTCGCAGCACAGAGGGGATGCTCGAGGGGATGCTCAAAGGGACGATGGGGATTAACCTTCAGGATTGCCCAGGTCCAGGCATCATCCCAGAACACCCCATGCATGGTCCTCTGCTTTCACCCTCCCTCACTGCTGCCATGAAGAACCCAGCTGGAAAAAAAAAAAACAAAAACCCAACAACAACTTATTGACCTACTTTGGGCTGCGGTGCCTCAGATTTTATACAACTTGATGGCACCATGTCACAGCTGGAGAAAAATGGAACGGGATGCGACATGGCAGGGTGGAGGGTGGAAAGCCCGATGGAGTAACGTGACAGGCAGCCACATGGGGCTGGCAGAGGCCATGGGGCTAACGTCGAGTCCATGGGGCTGGCATACAGTCTGTGGGGCTAATATTGAGTCCGTGGGGCCGGGATACAGCCCATGGGGCTAACACACAGCCTGTGGGGCTGATATACAGCCTGTGGGGCTAGCACAGAGACCATGAGGCTGACATAGAGCTTGTGGGGCTGATATACAGCCTGTAGGGCTAACACAAAGCCCATGGGGCTGACATACAGCCTGTGGGGCAGTGTATCAGGGCAGCGGTCACATCACATCTGCCCCAGGGAAGTGACAGCACACCGTGGGCATGCTTATGGCCATGCCAGGCTGGGCTAGCCAAGCTGGCTCTTCTCTTGCCATCCCTGCAGAGAAGAGGGTCTCCCCTGCCCCATAGAGCCTCCTGGTCCTGCATCCCACGGGGGTCCCCACTGGGTTGCTGGGGACAGCTTATGTCCCAAACATCCAGGGTGCTGGGAATGACAAAAATACCCTTCTCCTGTCCCTGCTGGGAAGACCTGGTGTTGTGGGCAGGAGAAAGGACTGCACGTTTCTCCACGATGGCCCCCAGGGCCCACCCCTGCTGAGAGAGACATCCTGGTAAACACTTGGCCCCAATAATCGAGCCCAGAGCATCGTTTACTGCAGCATGAGCAGATCTCAGCACCAGAGCTGATGGCCATGAACCCCTCCACAGCCCCCAGTGAGTCCCATCACGGCCCAGCTCCTCCACTCCCCTCCCTGCACTGAGCCCTGGACCCTCGCAGGGAGTAGCAGGGGCTTGATAATCTGCTAATTCCTCACAAATCCTCTGAGGAGAAGTGCCAGAGAGGAGCGTGAGATGTGCTGCAGCCAGAATCTGACCTGCCATAATAATTTGTTCAGCTCTAATCCCTTCCCTCCGGGGCTCACGGAGTATTAATGATGACACGCAACACTCTTGAGGAATGGGCAAATATTATTATGCTCTTCCCAGCCTCCC
This sequence comes from Pedionomus torquatus, assembly GCA_013398155.1. NCBI lineage: Eukaryota > Metazoa > Chordata > Aves > Charadriiformes > Pedionomidae > Pedionomus > Pedionomus torquatus. The sequence goes on from VZRU01007780.1 coordinate 15,537, forward strand.
CCCAGTCATTCGCTCCCTGCAAAGGGCAGAAACTGCAGCATCAAGAAACACAATAAAGAGAACCGCTGTTTAAGCACCGACATCAGAGATACACGCAAGAAAATGTTTTACGCTGCTCAGTCCCCGTCCTGCAAAGTAAACTTCCCTCTGGGGGAACCTGAAAAAGCCACTTCAGCACCTGGATTTATCCTGTCACGCCTGGCTTCCCTCCCCCCCGATAAAATTACAGCAGCTTTAGGATGACAGTCAGGAGGAAGCAGGAAGGAAGGTTTTATTGGTGGTATGAATAGAAAACCAAGGAATCCTCAGCACAGGCTGAGGATGCAGCCTGCCAGGACAGATCGCGGGCAGCAGGGCTTCGCCGAGGGCCCGCAGGACGCGGGGTAAATGGCATTTCAGTCAAGAAAGGGCACGGCAGGGAAAGCAGAGCGCCTGTAAGATGTACGGCAGGCTGGAGCCACGGCTGGCTGCCTGCCACACGCCTCTCTTTAGGAAGGAAGAAGACCTTGAGAAACAAAAGATTATACAATGCACAGCCTGTGCCTGACCTCCGTGACCGAAACCCCGCTTTAACCGCCAGCACCCCCCTCCGTGCCGCCTTTCCCAAAACCTCCTGGATTTTCCAAGGGGGATCGCTCCCCAGCACTGCGTAGCAGCGGAAAAAAAAAAAAATTCCTCCGGTGGCAAACGTCCTCCCAGCAGCAAGCTGGAAGGAACCATTGCAAAGAGGCAGGAGAAGAAGCAAACCCTGCCCCCTCCGCCGGGCAGCGATGCGTGCAGGTGCCCCCTCGCTATCTCCAACCGAAAACCCGAGCAGATTTGACACGCACATAGCAACAGCAGGTCTTCGGGCAGAGCCGGCAATCATTTACTGCAATTGCATCACAACAGAAGCCGTCCCTTCAAGTTTGATCGCTTGGCAGCTTTTTTATTACCCCCAGGCTCAAATAGTGCTCCCTATAACAGGGCTATTTAAGCGCAAGCGACGCCGTGTCGCCGTGAGGCTCCCGGGCTCCCCTTCTCTCCCCGCAATCCCATCTATCGCCTCTCGAATCCCTTCCCATCATCCGCTTTGAAAAAAAAAAAAAAAAACACCTCTTTTTTTTTGGCCATTTTGCTCCCCGCACAGAGAACCTTCCTCCCCCTTCCCCGTCACCATCCCCTACGCGACAGCCCTCGCCCCGAGCCCTCCGCACAAAGAGGGAGAGACAGAAGAGGATGCTCACCTCATTTATTGACAAGGATTGTCAGGAGTCGAGGCTGCAAAGGAAAGGCTGAATTCTTGCAGGAGGCAAAGCGGGGAGAGGAGGAGATGCCCGAGGCGGTGGGATGCAGGGTGCCAGCGCTGGCAGGCTGCTCTTCAGCTCCTCCGATTACATTTTTTTAGCCTGTCTGGAAGGAAAGATGGAGCAATGGCTTCAGCTCAGCTCATCGCCTTTAGACCGAAATCTCTCCTTCCATCTTCTCCCCGTGAGCAGCTTCATAACTGAGCTCGGGGGTTTGGGGGTGCTATTTGTCCTTGTAGGCTATAGCCATAGAAAGCCCCTTAAATCCCTCCTAAAGAGGAGGGCTCTCGGCGTGACAGACAAGGAGACTTGCCAGTCAAAGCCAGACCCAGCGCAGCCCCGTCGCCCGCCCATGGGGAGCTGCCAGGAGCCAGGCTGGGGGGCAGGAGGGCTCACCCTGGACATTTACCCCTTCCAGTGGGATGAGTTACCGAGTTCCTTCTTTACCTTTTACCATTTTCTTACCGATCCGGTTATTTGCGGCTTCGTAGAGGCCAGGAGCGTGTCGGTGCAATGAGCGTGTCAGAGCTCAGCACGGGTGACCGTGCACCAAAAGCGTGAACGTGCAGACCCCGGGGGCTGGGACAGGAGGACAAACAATAAAATCAGGAGCGTCCCTTAGGTTTCTTTTCACAGCCGTGGCTTTGGCAGGGCTGCAGTCACATCTCCTCACCCCGACGGGCCGACTTCTGGCAGGAACACACCAAAGCAGTGGAGAAAATCCCCAGAGCTGGTGCCTGCTCTTGGCCGTATGGCTGGGCTTGCCTCCAGCCAAGCAATCTGTGTGCCCGTGAGCCAGCAATGGGCCCTGGTGGC
>VZRU01007781.1:10685-24211 GCA_013398155.1 Pedionomus torquatus
AATAAATAATTAAAAAAACCCCCCAAGCAAACAGAAAATGACAGCAACAAAAAAAAACAAACCCAACAACAAACAATTAAAACCAACCTGTTCCTAAAAATCAAATAATACATGTTTACTGTTAATTTCTTGAAAATCAGAGATGAGTTAAATAGTTTTGTGTTTGTACTTAGAAAAGCTGTTGAAGAAGCCAGAGACCCTGAGCTACAAGGAGTAACAGTCTATGTTGCTCAGGATTGTACAGGTAAATGTGATTATATAGATTTTTTTTTTCAAGTATTTTAGATGCTTTTTATGCCTTTCAGTAAACCCTTAACAATAGAGCTCTAAAGGATAAAATAAACTCAAAAATAGATCCTCAGCATTGAGTTTATGTAGACAAAGGGGTTGTTGATACATGCAGATGTTTGCTCTCTCTGAGAATCAGACATCACGACATGAAAGCTTCTTACACTGCTTGTTTGGGATCTTACAGTGGAATTCCAAATCCAGTGAGATAACTTTTTCTTACAGTACCTCTTGGAACTATTTAATTTTTATTTCAATCTATATTTTATATGTATCAATCTATATTATATATTTCAATCTGTATCAATCAATATTACTAATCTGTTTTGTACTCACTTCAATGTTGCTTTAGCAGTAAGCTAGTAAGAACTTCTGTATCTTATTAAAGGTAACCACCCAAAGCAACCAGACACTAAAAATACTTCAGTTTGGGCAGATTTATTAGTTACCTCTTGTCTTTTGCATCACAGGATTCTCTTTTAGCCATTTTTGTAGAGGAGAAAACCCCACTGTACCCATGTTTTTTTACAGTAAGAAACAGTTTTTGCTTGGAGTTCAGACATGAGCAGATAACAAACCTGAGTCAGTCAGGTTTCTTCTGCTCCAGCCTGGCATTTAAATAATCACTAACAGGCAGAGGAGCTCAGAGCTCTGAAAATGACAAGATAAACTAAAGATGGGGTCAAACTTTACGCTAATGACTGTAGTCTTCCAAATGGAAGCGCAGCTTGTTACTTCAGTAGCCAGGTAGAGCTGCCAGGAGCCTTAGTTGTGTCATAACCAATCTTGGGATAGGACAGACGAGACCAACAGCCCTGGGTAATTGATCAAACTTTAAAAATTCTATTAACTTTTTGCTGCTTTCTTCTAGTGATTATTTTTCACACCTCTCTGTTTGGAGTGAATAAGCAGTAATACTACGTGGTGTTTTTTCAGTCATTTTCAATGACTCTGCTGTGTTAACTTTAGACAGTGAACTTGGGGTATTTACTCAAATCAATTATTATTATTGTCTTTTTTTTTCTTTAACATGTAGATGTTTCTGTTAGTTGTAGACTTTCAAGTTTTAAATTACTCCTTTCAGAAGTTTCTATCAAGCAGATAAATATTTATTGCTTTTCTCCTAACCTACCCCTTCTGCATGTTCCTCACAGTGTATCTTAGCAGCAGCACGTTACCATTGTGCAAAACGTTGCTGACCCTAAGGAGGCAGAACACTGATTTTCATCAGTCTCTCAAGGGTTATATTTTGGGAGTACAGTTTTGAAGGACTGTAGCTTTAGTTGGTCAAACTAAGTCTTGACATGTTGTAGGTGTGTCTTTGTAAAATCAAGCCGTTGTATTTTAAATATGAACATTTCCGTGTGTCTCCTTTCAGTCTACAGTTCAGATGTTATTGACAGACAATGCTCTTTTATGGATTCTGGAAAAGCAGACACAAAAGCTGTAATTATCTTAGTTCCCGTCAGACTCGGCGGAGAGAGAACAAACATGGACTACTTAGAGTTTGTAAAGGTAGGAAATGAGAGTTCAATCATTTTTTAAATAGTAGGACGAGGTGATATGAAAAGCGACTTCACGATGGTAATCTTCTACCTATTAAATGTGTGGTGGTGGTTTTACAGTTGAAGGTTGTAAAGTTTGACTTTACAGATTTTAAATTTCCCTATTACAAGATCAGATGTAATTGCAGAGCACATGATGTCCCTTGGTAAAGCAGCGATAACTGTCCTGCTCCTAAAGTAGCTCCTGGCTGGAAAGACATTAATGCAGTGGCTCGGATTACAAATGGTAATTCAGTTGCATATGTTAGTAGAGTTGTGCTATTTTAAGTATCAGTCAGCATTTTAAAACATAAGTAAACCCAATTCCTCATTCTATTTTGCATTTTCTTAAATGGCAAATGGTTCAAGGTTGTTGCTTGTCTGTTCTTCCCATTTTCTTTTGTCTTTTTAGTCCCCTTAAGAGGTTGCTTAGAATTTTTTGGTATCTTTAGTCACTATTTCAAGTGTGTTTTCACTACCTGGCCATGAGGATGAGTGTTTCGAAGGACTGTGATGGAGGAGTAGCGAGCGCTTACCGTAAATAAAAATGGACTGGATAAAAGTAGAACTTGATTAGAAAGCAGAGGGGAGGAAAGGCTATGCTGTCCCCTTTTTATCTCAGCAGAGGTTCTGCTTCTGGTGCTGACACCTGAAGACGTACCATAATCCTGCCTCGTGAGCGGAATTACTGCTCTTAGGGAAGAGATTGTTCTCTCAGCCCTGCTGCTTTACCACTTTCTGTGCTGCTGTTTGTCTGTCTTTAAATTCTTGTTTTTCATTTTTAAAGTAACACAATGTTGTCGTGACAAAATCTGAGAGTCTGGGTTTTTGGGGTTGTTGTGGGGTTTCTTTGTGACTCTTCTCTGTAAAATTTTAGGAATTTATTTTTTTTTTAAAAAGGCATCGGGAGACAGAGTGACAAATCTGTTTTTTTTAAGTGATGAACTACTAAATTGTTGGGTTTTTTTTCCTGATTATTTTCCTTGTATTTTTAGGCAGTTGGTTTTGGAAAAGTTTCATTGTTACAGTTAAGATAAGCCTGTGGTCTCGGACATGGTCTACGGCAACTTTACTTTCACTGTTAACTGCAAAAAAAGCCTTTGAATCAGCCAGGTCCAGGAAAGCACGCGGTGCCTTGGTTTGTAAGCCAGAAGCAGTGGGTTCTGCAACTTCCATAAGGCTTTTGCAGCGAAAGAAATGTGACTCCACTTCTTTAACACCGGCTTTTATTATTGCCAGATATCTACGGCCGCTTTTACCCTGCGGAGGCTTTCTCCATTTACCTCTCAAAACCTCTCTTTTGCTGGAGTAAAATACATTTGTGTGGCACTGACTTTCACGGCACGGTCAGGTTACCTGAGCTCGCTGTGTACGATGGGCTTTACCGGGGTGGTTTCTGCTGCTCGTTTCCCAAGCCTGGTGCTGCCTCTTGCAGTCCCTTAGAATGGAGACGGTGATAAGAGGGCTTTCAATTGCGCGTATTTGTCACTCCGATCTCTAGCTTGACTCTTCACAAGAAGTGCCAACGTTTCTCGGGGTCTGGATTTAAGTTAAAAATGCACATTTCAGAATGTAGTAGAAGAGGTAATTTTTACAAAGGATTTTATATTTATGGAAGAAAATTGATAAATTTTTTATAATTCACTTTTACAAGAAAATTCCCATAGATTAAGCAGTTATTCATTACTCTAAGCAGCTTTGCTGCCTTTCTGTTTCACTGGCAGAGGATGTGTCCTCCTCTGCTGTTTCAGCCTTTGCCTTTGATCTACCTAAATGCTCTGAATGCTTAGCCATTGAGGAGTGTTTTCTGAAAAAGCCTTTTCATTTGTATTTTAAACAAGCAGCTCTTTCTCTTAACCTGTAGAAATCCTACTGGATTTGCCCTTGTTAGCATCTTGGGTGAGGAGTAGTTTTGTTGGTTTTAAGCAGAGAAAAATTTATCTTGAGAAGCTTTGGTCCTATTAGTACATGAAATAGCACTTGTTTTGTTGCGATAAATTTTTCCCTACTTCTACGATGATAATGTAGTGGTTACACTTTTAATAGCTGATCTCTTAGAGGAGAGGATAGAGGTACGACTGCCAGCTGATGGAGATTTCACTTTAGCTCAACTGATAGTCTTTGGGACTGCTCTCCCAACTTGGCCCAGGATCCAAGTTTTTGGACCCAAGACTTGTCTAGTGCCGCAAGAAAAGCACTGTGATTTATGGACACTGAGAGGCTGTTCAGTTTTTGGAGTATTTAATGGTCTTGGGCTTCAATTGCATTAGAACAGTTGGGCTCAGCTTTCTTAAGCGCTCAGTGCTGGCAAAATTCATCTCTCACTGGAACTGGTGGGATAACTAACAGAGAACTGTGTTAAGCCAAGGCTAAATACTCCCAGAAATCTTAATGAGCTCTGTTCAGGAACAGAACCTCATGGAAGTGAGAAGAATGGAAATAGGTTGAAGAGGGAGGAAAGTCCTCCCTGCCTTCTTCTATTCCCTCCCTGGGTACTTCTTTTAATAGAGAAACCATCAAAGGTGATTTCTTTGGTGTCCATAGTCTGTGACTGCATCCAGAGCTTGTGGGCAATACGGCAATTCCGAATTCCAGTCCATTAAACCACCGCAATGTTTTTACCCTGGCAAAGTTGTGTGCATAAAGGTAAATCCCAAACATACATCTATCAAATCAATATTTTATGATACAGTGAGAAGTCTGCTGGGTTTGTGTACTGTCACAGACACATGGGTAACAGAACCCAACTCTCTTCAGCGTGTGTGTGAGTGTGTGTGTCTCCTCACGTGTCTTGGGCTCCTGTTCTTAGAGCTGTATCTTGTAATCACTCTTGCTTCAACTGGCGTTTCTCCCTGTGACCTCCAAGATCCTCCTCTAGACAGACCTCTACATTTGAACTCAAAAAGAAGGGAGCCCCCAGGGCCACAGAACATAAATGTATATGAACTCTGTAAAATTTTAGACTTTGTCTTTTGACTTAGCAACCTTTGCTCAACTTCTATGATGGGACATTTTGTCTCCTCCCCAAAAATGATACTCTCCATTATCTCAATGTGTGGGCAACTCATGAAGAGGGGGAGGACTTTGTCCTGATTATCTGGTGGCATGTTCTGGCTTTGGGCAGTTATAAGCTTCTAAAAATGGAATCAAGCCCCAGAAATCCATGAAGTCAGTCTTTATTTAAAAAAAAAAAAGTAACAGTTATTTGCTTAAAAACAGTAGAAAAAGAGCAAAGATTTTAATTCACTTTAACAGTTATTCAGTTTAACACTGTCCTAATTATTTGATGTTCTGCTTATAGGGAATCTTAAGCCTTGAGTACTGCGTTGGTATTATTGGTGGCAAACCCAAGCAGTCCTATTACTTTGCTGGATTTCAAGGTTAGTGTTTTAATGTGTTCTGTCTCTTCAATATTTTTCTTTAAGTGTTAGGAAGTTAATACCGAACCAGTGGGAAATAGCATGATTAAAATAGCAAAATGAGTACCTTATTAATTCATCATATCTACCAAAGTCCAGTCATTTGTCATTTACCCCATAGAGTAATTGGATTCTGTAAAATGTACATTTAATTTCCGTTGTTGCATAAACAAGGCATAATTTATCTGTTTCACCAAACCTGAGGAGCGTTTGCTGTTACTGTCTGGCAGTTCTTATTTACGTATTTACTTTTTTACCGGTTTAAGTGGTGTTAGTTGATGCTTAAATGACAAGCAATATATTCTTCCTGTCAGGATGAAGTAGCACGATACATTTTTCATATGCAAACTCCGGAATATAATTGTGTGTTTGTAAAAGTAATTTTATCACCAAAAATTAAATGACAGTCTCATCACTTTATAAAAATTCTGCTTATACAAGCATATTTGATTATGCAAAAGTTAATCTGTCCTGCAAAAACCTATGCTTCAGTCAATGAATATCAGCCTGGCAAGCAGTTACTTGCTGGCTGCTGCTTTTTTTTTTTTTTTTCAGCTGTTCTGCATAGAAATTGGATTGTAAGCAGTGTAATAATAAGGTGTTTTTTGAATTACTTGTCTTCTGTTTTGTCCTTGTAGATGACAGTTTGATTTACATGGATCCTCATTACTGCCAATCTTTTGTAGATGTCAGCATAAAGGATTTCCCTCTTGAGGTAGTATGGATATAGACCTGGCACTGTTTTCTTCCCATATGAATCAAACACTAATTATTTAGAGATGTTCTAGCTAGCTGCATCTTTATGGGTTTACAGTTAACATGTTATTTATCAAAGTTCTGCCCTTTTTTATAGGCCTATAATCAACAAAAATGACCAGAGGTTAAAAACTCAATATGGGCTTTTAATTTTTACTTCATTAATCTTCGTCTGTTTCTTTTTAATGATCAGAAAACCTCAAAAATAGATCATCGCTTCACCTAAGCACCTTTCTGTCAAAGAAAATAGACAATATTTGGAGTAGTTAACACTTGAGTTACTTGGATTTGTGTTAGTGAGCTTGTCTTTTTGGTCATTTTATTTTAAATTCAAGTTGCAGTCAAGATCCCGGAGAGAATTAGTGCAGTATTCAGTAGTTTTCAGGTTGGCACCAGAGTTCCCATAGGTTTACCTGCTGCTTTACCCAAGAATTCATAGTATTTCTATACTGGAATAGGTGATTATAATTTTAAATGTAACTTTTGCTTCTAACAACTGTGCAGGTCATCTTTTTTAATTTTCATATATAAGTAGAAATTTTTGAAGCTTATCTGTGCAGTTTGTGGTTGCCTAGATGAATTTTACTCAAATGTTCTGAACTGTTTCTTTAAATTAGTTTTATTATTATTTTTAATCGATCTACTCTTATGGAGTAGTAGTTCCTAATAACCTGAGAGGTCTGAAAGTGCAGGTGCTGTGTTTGCTCTTGCTTTCCCCCAGCCCCTTTCTAGGCAACAACTTTCTGTGTGAATCTAGATGCAGTGAATGCGTCTTGTCAGGACTTAAAAATCAGGCTTGTTTTGTTACAATAGTGTTTTCCCTTTTCTTTAACCTCTTACCAAATAACTTGCATTGCAAATAGATAGAGCTAAAGGGGCTTATTAAAGAATTCCATTTACAAGTACCATGGGAAAACATTACCAGTTGCAGAAGTAGGTGTTCAATAGTCACAGTACTCACAGTGGAAGTACTCGGTGCCACCATGCAAACTCTCCTTCTTGATCTTGTTTCCAGCTTCCACGCAAAGGTCCAGCCTCCTTGGAGCAATGCTCCCAGTGCATCCTCTGCTTAGGACAGCATCAGCTGCTCTAGAACACAGTTGGTAATTAGTAGCGCTCTAGAACAGTAGTGGTTATTAGCTGGCTAATAGAATTCATGCCACTGAGTTCCGTGAAGTTAAGTACTCCTAGACATGGAAATGCAGCTTCAGAAAATACATACAGCATTGAAGTAAGGAAAAAGAATACATATTTATCTTCACCACCCCTGAAATACTAATAACGTAGTATTCCTAAAGTTCTGCAGTAAAGTCCTGTGAACAGTGGAAGTGCATCATGCACAACTCCCAAACTTTTTGAGTAGGTGATGTTAAGTTGCCTGTTTACGCTTACAGTGTAAGTCCAATGGTGTGTAATGAAGTCACGTTATCTTTGTGGCTTCTGTTTTGTAGCGCAGCCAAGAGTAAACCTAAGCTGAGAACAGTGGAATGAACCGTGAAAAGAAAGCTCCGTTAACATACGCTGAAGTTGATCCCCATACATTAATCAAAATACCATCAAGTAGGATTTAGGAAAAGTGCATATATATGTATCTGTATGTATCTCAAAGGGCTTATTCAGTGCTAATGCTAAATTCTAGGGCCAACTTAAGCCAATCACAACATATTTTTCAGTATTTATGCTTAACAAAGTGCTTTAATTGGCATTGCATGACATAATATAGAAGTATGAGATTTTTCTAGAAAATTAGAGGCTTCTGAATTAAAAAAAAGGCACAGCAGCAAAATGTATTAAAAAAAAAAAAATCCTAGATGGAAACTTTCATTATTTTCAGAGGTACCTTACCCCATTGGGATATTGGGAAGAAGATTTGGTGAGTCCCAGCTCTACCTAGGTGTTATGTGGCAGCAGCCAGAGATTGTAATCAGAGATTACAATCAGCCAGAGATTACAATCAGCCAGAGATTGTAAATGCCCCTTTATGCTAATAACTGTAGTAAAATACAGTGCCTCCTCTGAAGATTTTACAGTTTAATTGGGTAAGGCAGACAAAAGAGAGGAAGAGCACAAAGAAGCCGAGTTGAAGTGACTTCCTTAAGGTCATTCCGTAGCTCAGGGGCTGAGCTACAAAAAATACACATCTTTTTGTTTTCTGCCGCCATGACTGATCCTATAGATTGGGCATAAATATGAATTTCCAAATAATAATAAGGTTTTAAAATGTATTTTGAAGGTACGCGAGCTGCCAGCTTGGCTTGATCGCATCCTAATGCTTTTCTGCAGACGGAAAATATATGGCAATTTAATGCTTAGTGCATTTAATAGTATTATATCTTTGTCCAGAAATGTCAAAAGTAAACAGAAATTGCTTTCTTAGTGTGGATAGTTGCTTGTTAGATTTATCTGTAGGGAGTATTTTCAAAATTGACAAATTGTCCAGAATAAGTTGGAAATCAATCCACTCTGTATTGGCTTCCAGAATCCATTTGTTTGGAGGAGTGGGAAAAAAAGAAAAAATGCCTCCCCACTTCTCTTGGCTATGCAGTGATTTGTGTAGCATGAAGACCTCTCCCTGCCCAGCACAGCACATCCCCGTTACAGCCATGGGGCTGAAACGCGGTGCGGAAGGCAGGGCGTGATGAAGGTATTTAATGGCTCAGGAATGAATATTCAAAGTACAACTTCTGCATGTAAAATCTGAACAGAAGTAGGAGGAAAACCGTGACTAAAAGCAGTCGTTTTTAGTAGAAATAGAACTTTTCATCTTGGCTTATATTTTTTAGCAGAGCTTTAGTAGAAATACTTCTCTTAGTTTTACATACTGCAGTATATACTTCTTTACTTCTGATTACCAACCTATATTACACCTACAGATCCTCTCAGGTCAGGGTGTCTGCTGAAGATGGACTTTTCTGACTGGCAAAAAAACAGATTTTAAAAAAAAATTATAAAAAGTGTTTCTAGTATAGATACTGCATGATGTTAGCTGTCGGGGGCTGCTGTAGTTAATTAGATTGGAGCAGTTGTGAGTTCTCCTGCACAGGGGAAACACGCTGGTGGTGGCACAAAATCTCCTGCGTAGATGTGTCCTGGTGTTGGTGACCGTCCTGGTCCCTTGGTCAGCAGCGCCGTGAGCCCTGCACAGCTCCCGCCTCGGTGTGAAAGGAAACAGCACAGAATATTCACTGGAGAAGGAACGATCATCACCGGGGGAAGTTTGTGAAAACCACAATCTGCCTTTCAGCGCAGCGGTGTCTGCGGTGCTGGGGTGGCATCCGTTGCCAGGAGCTGGAGCAGGGCTGGGGCCATTTAATAGAGGGAGGATGACAGGGGGGTTAGTTGTGAGAAGCAGAATAAAGAGGATTCCTTTGAGAGACAGTCAGTGGTGATGAAATCATCTCAGTTATTAGACAGTGAGCTTCACCAAAACTACAGCACCTGTAATAAACACACATAACGAGGGTAGACGGCACCGACTTCCCTTTTCTCTCGTGGGCTGTGGATGAGGAGTGTGGGGAAGGGGCTTTTTGTATTTGTTTTTTTTCCTTACAGCGTGGCTGGGGATGGTGTCAGTGCTCAGCGCTGCCAGAGCATCATCCGTCAGGAGAAGAGATTTCACGTTAAAAAAAAAAAAAAAAACATTTAGAAAGCAGAGCATGCTGTTTGGGCTTTTCCTACTTGTGGATTATTGTAATACAGTTTTGCTGTTGTGGGTTTTGTGGGTTTTTTCAAGCCATTTCATTTACTAAAGGAAAATGCATGAGGTTGGTTTATTCCATTATGTCTCTTTTATAGAGGCTGGGGGAGGGAAAGGGGCAATGGGCGGTGGTAGTAAAGCAGTAATTGTGAGATAGTGCAAAAGCTGTTACAAATTCAATTTGCAGAGGAGCATTCACCTCCTCTGCCTTGGGAATATTCATAAAGTACTGCTGGGAGCGGCAGAGCTTTGACAGATCTCAGACTAGCAGGGTGTTGTGTGCAAGTTCGGCCAATACAGCCAAACCAGCAGGTTTTACACATTGGGGGGAAGAGTAGAATTACTGGAACGTTTGCAGGGGGTTGGAAGAAATAACTTCAGAAGTGTGTGCTGGGGTTTAATTCAAATGATACGTGGGGATAAAACAAAAGTACCATTTTCAACCTTAACCGTGTATCTCATGTTTTTTTAATCTTGAAACTTGCAGTCATTCCACTGCCCTTCTCCCAAAAAGATGTCATTCAAAAAAATGGATCCGAGCTGCACAATAGGATTTTACTGTCGAACTGTGCAGGACTTTGAGAAGGCTTCGGAAGAAATAACGAAGGTGGGTGTCCAGATTCCCAGATGGGTTCCCCAGCCAGAACAGCGTGTGTGCATACGAGGAGAGGATTGGCTTCCAGCTTCTAAACAGACATCGTTCTCTTCTCGGGATTTATTGCTGCTTCTCTAATCGCAAGAAATGGAGATTGTTTTTTTCACTTAATCCCCTTTTACCTCTAGGTAGAAGCCGGGGAGAAGCCAGGCGGCCGAGCTGGCACAGTCGGGCCCACGAGGTGGCACTCGTGAAATGGGAATATTTTTGCAGGCAGCGCTGGCGTGGCGGGGACTGTCCCCTGCCTGGGGCAGGGCGGGGGGATGCTGGAAAGGCAGGCAGGGCCTCGGGAGGGAGGGTCTGAATGGGAGTATTTGATCAAGCCAAAATAGTCTATTATTTCTTGTTAGCGTCAGTGCTTTTTCTGATGGCATTTAAGCATAAAGCAGCATGTTTATGATGTTTGAAGTCTAGGGAGCAGGTATCCCCCAGCAAATCCATCTGACCACCTCCTTCCACTTGAAAAACACTGCCTTAGGTTCATTTAGGTCCAGATGTAATTAATGTAATTTTTTTTTCCTTGCTTATGACAGCGTGTGAGTGTATGAAGTACAGCTTTACCGATACATCACATTAGCTGTGGTAGCAAATAACCTTGTTTTGTGCTTTTAAAAACTAGGTTGTGAAAGGATGCAGCGGTGGCAGAAGATGCTCATGATATCCATGTTGTAACCACGGCAGTGGCCACAGGAGCGCTAAGAATGACAGCTTGCCCAGCTTTTGGAATGACCCGTCAAGGGGCATCCCTGTCACAGCAAAAAAATAATAATTTAAAACTTTCTGCTGTGTGTAAACTTTAGTAGTTATTGATAGATGCTGAACTTAAGTTTGAGTTTTACCCAGAGAGGTAGAAAACCAAAGACAGAATTTCCTAAGCAGTGCATATATGGGAAGTTTAAATAGTGGAGTTTCTATTATTCCATGTTTCGCTCTTCTGTCATGTAGAAGAAAGAATATAGGAGCGTGCTAAAAAAATCTAATTAGAAAATCAGTTGCACTGGAAGTTCTCTTCCTCTTTTTTCCTTCTTTTCTTACAAGTTCAGGATTAAGCAAATTTTTTTTTCTGAACATAATCTTGTGAAAATACTCAGGGCTGATTAAGTCTTGGAGCTTTTATCCTGGTATTTTAGATAGTTCTTCAATATTAATGACATTATTTTATATAAATACCATTTCAAGCACAGTGAGTTTGGAAACAGATGAAAGTTTGCATACAAATACAATGTGAGAAACATTCTATGATCTTTCAATCCTTCCTTCACATCCTTGGTTTTTTTCCTGCTCTTCCCTTATTTTTCCCCTTGGTTGCGCTTTGAGCGCGACGACTCTTGAGCTCTGAAGCCCAGTACACTCCCAGCGTGCCCCACGTCGGCCAGACCAAAACATTCAGGTTCTAGCTGCTTGTCTGGTCAAGAAGAGGTGGGAGAAAATATTTAGCTTTTATTATGGAGGATAAACCTTATGAGCCATGTATTCCGTGATGGAGAAATCAGGGCATGGAAATCACAGGCCCAAATGGAGCGACTGGTTAAACCCCCTCCCAGTCACATTGGAGTTACCCTTTGTGTCTGCACTTGCTCGTTTGGCAGCTATTGTTAAGTAGTTTAATAATACCTGGAATTACATAGCTGATAGATTAAGGAGACCTGGAAACACATCTAGACTTGGGAAGGATGGATTTACCAACGGGCTTTACTTCAGTCTTATACTTCCAGCACAAATTCCGAGCAGGAACAGCAGTTCCTCTGACTTCTCGCCACCACGTGGCAGATCCAGGAGGTCAGCGAGAAGCCCTGGCCATTCTCAGCACCTGGGGTGGCTCTGCCTTTTCCTGGCCGCTCTGCCGCTGCTTTACCTTGTTATTTAACTGCTTCCAGGCTTGTCTTTCTGCTAATGCGGTGAATTGTTTCCCTATCGAGGCCCGTGACAAGAAGTAAATAATCCATTTGGGCTTCAACCGCATTTGCCTGTTTGTAGCCCAGGTTCTTGGCAGAAACGAGCAGCTCTCTGAAGAACTGGACTGGTTGAATGTTGAACTTGGATGCAGTTCAGCACAAAGAATTAATTGTCACAGTGACAGCAGTGGCAGGCTGGGGCTAATGCTGAAATTCTAGCAAGTATCGATGTTTATCAGTAAACTTCTCTGTAGAAATCATCGCTGGTGTCCAAAGGACTTACAAGTTCTTTAGCGTTTCAAATGATCTGTGATCAGTGACTGAGATGCGGCTTCGTAATAAACTGGCCTGGATTCAGCCCCGAGGGGTGGAAGGGTTTGCATCCAGTCATCTGGGCTTCTCCAGAAACAAAGTATTTGTACGTCTTACAGATTTTATTTCTTTCTGATGCTCATTTGTTTTTCTTCTTTGGCTTTTGCTCATTGCTGTGCGTGGCTCTCCTGCATCTCCTCACCCAGGTTTCACATTGCAGCAGCCAAGTGCAATTAACACAGACTAGAATAAAGTGGAACATTTCAGACCACAGTAAAAATCAAGGCTTTTACTGTGATCTCTCTCTTTCTTTTTAACACCCCCCCTGTTTTTTTTTTCTTACTATTTTAAGATTATTTAGGTTTTTTATTGTTATAGATTAATTGTTCTCATGTAATTATGTTTAGTGATTTTAGTTCTGCATGGTGCCCACCTCTAAACTAAGGTAGTTGGGCATGTCACTGCAGTGCTCTGCTGAGGTTTCCAAGCAGGTAAGAAATCTTAAAAAAAAATAAAAAAATAAAAAAATCAGTAAAAATCAAGTGTCCAAAGCAGCCTGAAAGGCCAAAACGTCTTTCCGTAATGCTCATCTGTTTCAGCATTTATCATTCCCCATCACCCGCTTTCTACACGCTCGGTTTTCTCATTTAAAAATGTAGATTTTTGGCACCCCTGTTCCCACAGCCTGGTCCTGCCGTCGCTGTGGTTCTGGCCACAGTCTCTCCAGTGCCTTATTTACATGGGGGTATGTGTTTAAACTTTTAGCAAAACCATTGATTATTGCAGATGCTGATTCTACAATAAAAATTCCTCTCTGACGTGCTTAGTTGCTGCAGAATTCATACCCGAGCCTGAGGAGAACCTTACAGCATGAACTATTTTGTAGAGTTTGGGTTTTTTTTTTTGGTCTTCCTGCGAGCGGCTCCAGCAGCAGGTGGAGGGGAGCTGGGTGGGACAGGG
>VZRU01007781.1:24244-41676 GCA_013398155.1 Pedionomus torquatus
GAGGGGAGCTGGGTGGGACGGGGGGTGGGGGCAGGCAGGAAACTAGCAGCGACTTGAAGAAGAAATGGAAGTAAATGGTTTTTTTTAAGGGGAGGAGAAGATGTTTAGATTATGCCAGGGTTTCCAGTATGATAATAAAAATAAAATATGCATTTTTTTACCTTGCAGTCATCATCAGACAAATATCACCACTCACTAGATCTCTTCGTTTGCAATTAACATTTTCTCTGGTGCGTGTTTTCCACTGCAGATGCTGAAATCTTCATCTAAGGAGAAATATCCCTTGTTTACTTTTGTAAAGGGTCATTCCAGAGACTATGACTTTGCTTCCAGTCCACTCCACGAAGAAAACCACCTTTTTTCTGAGGATGAAAAGAAAAGATTAAAAAGAATTAGTACAGAGGAGTTTGTCCTGCTTTGAGGACGTTTTCCACGGGATTGCTGGCAGCTGTCCAGGAGAACACTTGCCTTTTAAAAAACAAAAAACTGTATGTATCCTCCTCCCCAGAAAGGCAAGCTTGTGCTGAAATTGGTCTATTTTCATAAAGATGATGTTGTTTTATATGTTAATAGTCTTTATAATGTTGGTTGTAAATGTACGTACTAATTATTTTTGTTTGCTGGGTGAGTTTGTCGTGCTCGTGAAGCCAGAAGGTGTTGTTCAGAGCCAGGTACGCTGGAATGTGCCTACATCCTCCTCTTGGCCTCCTAAAAACCTTGGCCGGTCCCCAAAGCCCAGCTTGTCACCCCGATGTGTCGGTCCAGGACAAATCCTGAGCAGAGGCTGCCAGATGAGGGGGGGGCAAGAAGGGGGCTAGGTCCTGGGTGCGTACCCGTAGGTTTTGAGACCACGTTATTCCTGTTTGTAAGCACAATGGGAGCTGTGTGTTCCCGTGGGGTAGGTGGGACCCACCTGTGTCTGAGTCCGACCGGTGGTTACGGCTGTAGCCGTCACAGGGCGAGAAAGGGACGTTTGATCCATCAGTACTAATTGCCAGTTGCAAAATTGATCTAATTATATAGGCTGAATTGTGAGTTAAGATAGTATTTAGCAGTATGATTTTATAATGCTTTCTCATTAAGCTTGCTTTGGAGCCTTAACAGGAGGAGGGAAGATAAAGTATTACCTTTCCCCACAATTTTTAAAGGTTATACTATTAATACTAACGGCAACCAATCAAAGCAGCTAAAGACAATTATTAGAAGAGAGCGGTGTTTGTTTCCTGTTTCAACTGCTATCACGGTGAGGCTTCTCCTGTTACTGCAGCTTTTAAATCAAAGCCAAGGGGGGAGCGGAAGGTACAAATCCTGGGCCCTGACTATTTTTTTTTTATTTTTTTTAATTTCTTTTTGGGTATGTGTTGTCGCTGTACAAACCATTACTTTAAGGTGTGTGTCCTCAGATTGCAAACAAATGTACAGAAAATAGTTTTAACGTTTTAACCAAGGAAATGCGATATTTAAAATGCGTATTAACGCGGCTTGGAAAATAGAAAAGGTGTGAAACCGTGAAACGCACGTGCCTTTTCTATTAATGGTAGATTCTCTATGAGCGAATATAATCCTGCATCTAAACCAATATTGTAAGGTGTGAATACTCTGTTTATTTGCAATAAAGGCAAATTTTATTGTTGTGTTGTAAACCAAATGTTAACCTCTTCTCAGGGCCGCTCAGGCACAGGAGGCACAAACGCTGCCGATCCAGATAATAAGCGTCACGTGGATTCGTTAAAGCACCTTTTATTTCCCTTTTATGAGAAAAAGGCGACGAACAGATAGATTTCAGGCAGAACTGGATGAAGTACGTACGTGTGTGTGTGTGTGTGTGTCAGGGCTGGAGCACGTGTTTGCGTGTGTTAATTGAGTTAATATTCCAAAAAGCCACAATGAGATCGCGTTCACTTGTTTTCAGGGGAGAGAAAAACCCCAACCCGCCCAGCGTTTGTCTAAATTAGGAATCTCTGCGCTTTCAAACCCTACTAATAATGGGCATAACGTTACTTTTAGATGCTGCATGTATGCGAGGATGTTTTGGCTTGATCTCCCTGAATATTTTTCATTAATAGCCCAGAAGAGGGAGTAAACAACATATTTATGGGATTTAGATGTCAAAATGAGGAGAATCGTGAATGTCAGCGAGAGCTAGAAAATAGAAGATTCCTTTTTAGTGAAGCACAAGTTAAATGCGGCTTTAGCAAAAAAATAATGGCAAACTGTTGAGCGGGTCCTTCTGATGCCAGCGGGCAGGAAATCAGACCTGAAGTTGTACTTGGCTTTCACATTTTAAAAAAAATAATACAATCCCGTGGTGCATCGTTAAAAGCTGCTGTCACAGAGCAGGGGGATCTAATGGGCATAATCTAGTTTCCCCCGTGCTCTCCTTTCCAGGAGGAGGGCATCAACCAACTCTAAGTGCAGAGAAGAGGAGGGGAAAGGATGAGGAGGCTGCAGGGATGGATTTCAGGAAGGTGAATTTGTAGCCATTTGGGTTTGTTCTCTAGAGCTGAGGAGGGAGGGAAGGGATGCGGTTTGTGCCCTGGGAAGGGGGAGAGGAGTCGCAGGGAAAAAGGCATCCTCGGAGAAGTGGAAGGTGCTCGAGGACGAGCATCCTGCAGGGGAATCCAAGGCGCTGCGATATTCCCACCCAGCAGCGCTCGCAGCCGCACCGTGGGACGGTGGGAGACAGTGGCCACAAATGCCCTGTGAAGAACAGTCTGCGTTCAGCAGGTCAGTCCCCTCAGGATCGGCTCTCCCAGTTACAGCTTCTGTTGTTGAGGAAATAATGAAATGTCATAAGCCTCAGAGGCTTTAATGCACAGGAGTCTGCGCTAGGGGTAGTGCAGCTGCAGGTGGAGCTGAGTTACGTGGCACTAACCAAAGGTTCCAGCAGTACGGAAGATACTGGGAAGTTTCCCCAGTAATGTGCTATTTTGCTCTTTTTTTTTTCTTAATGAAATCAATGTACAACTCTGATCTATACCTCAGGTCATAGAGAGACCCACATCCCTTTGAAAGACTTCAACTCGTGGACTCACAGCCTGCTTTGGGTTGGGAGGGACCTCACGGACCATGGAGTCCCAGCACCCGGCCCTGGGCAGGGACACCTCCCACCACAGCAGGTGCCAAAATCCTGCAGCTGTGTTTGATGTGAAGGCTGCTACAAAAAGTTGTTCAAAAACTAGTTGCTAATTTCAAATAATCGTTTCTCATGCTTTTTCACCCAAGGTTTAAGCACAGAGAAGCCCATCCCTTGCCCTGGTGCCCCGTGTACGGTGGTGACACAAGTTAAATTACCAACTTAGCAGAAATTAATGTTTTTCGGTAACTACAGGGGACTTTAATTGGAAACTATGTTAATGGCACAGTAATTCTCTTTACCTCGTCTGCATTATCTCCCGAAAAGCACACAATTAATTTGTGTCATCACTGTTGCCGCTGCTGCTGCCTTCAAACGCAAACCCCACGAGCGTTAGTTACTCACACACCCAGCAGTGCTCCCTTTTCTTAAAGGACTTTCACGAATCACCGCCCGCTCGCTCGCTGGCCTGACGGAACCAGACTGCCCGGACCACAGAAGGTGGCAAATCGTAGCTCCTCTCAAAGGCAGAGCTTGTAATCACCTAATAACCTTTTCTTTTTAAATTTTCTGCCATTTGTGTTTTCCTTCAGAAGCAGGATTTCTTTGTGCCTTTATAACATCCAATATTAGTTTGATGCAAGCTCTGGACTCTACGTGTCTGGCTGGGACTCTGCCTTTCTGCTCTAGCAAAGATTGACCTCACTTTTCAAACTAATCATTGACTGATTAAGAGTTGGAAGGGACCTTCATGATCATCCAGTCCCACCACCTGCCCTGGGACACCTCCCACCACCCCAGGTTGCTCAAACCTCCACCCTGGCCTTGAACCCCTCCAGGGATGGGGCAGCCACAGCTTCTCTGGGCCAGGGTCTCCCCACCCTCACAACCAAGAAGTTCTTCCAAATGTCTCAGCTCAATCTACCCTAAATTGAGACCTCAATTTAGACTTGCCCCTACCTGACCAGTGCCCAAAACCCCACTGCCCCCAGAACTGATGGTGGAGATGTTGGTCCCCCTGCAGGTAGCGCCGTAGCTGGCACTGGGAGCTTGAACCCACCAGCCAGCACATCCCTTGCCCGCTGGCACCTCAAGCCAAGCTCACAACCTGATTTCTGACAACTTTCCAATCTGAAGTCCTCAACTGGGCTGGAGACTGGTGGAGGAGCCTAGCACTGGTTTAACTCCCCGGGGAACAGGCCAGCAGAGCCTCAGGGACGGCTCTCAGGAAGGATGAGGCTGGAAGGCTGGTTTTGCCCCGTAATGACTCACGAAATGGAAATTTCTAAAGCTGCCATTTAGGAGAGGGTGTTATTTACTAGCGTTGGTAGAGACAACTGAGCTCAGAGAGAAAACTCCTGGAGAACTGTAGACCAACTTCCAGAAGGCCTAGAAAACGAAAGATGCTCAAGACCATTACTAAATGCCCCTCTCTGGCTACCCAGCAGAGCTGCTTGTTTGTGACCCCTCTCTTTAAAGACTTGTTTGCCCTCTTGCCAGTCCCCTGGGCTTCAGCAGGGGCTGAAAAAAAAACTAAGGCCAACCTGAGTTGTTCCTGAAGGTCTCCAAGCAGCTCCACTCCTGCGAGAACAGCTATGTGGGACGCCCCTGGACACGTCCTCCTTGGCAGGTACATCTTTCCCGCAGTTTTAATTAGTCCTAAACGACAAGAACACCAGTAGGTAACTAAGAACTACATAAAGGTGTGGTGGCAACTGGTGTTGAGGTGACCCCATGCATCCCCTCACCTGGCTTCATCTTCTGAACAAGACCTGCTCCTCTCTGGTTCCCACACAAGGTGAGAACATGAAAATCTGGATCTGTTGGTGGCAAATTCACTGGCTCCCAGAGGAGTCGTGGAATCAGGGAATTGTCAGAGTTGGATGGGACCAACTCCCCTGCTCAAGCAGGATTGCCCAGAGCACATCCCTCAGGGCTGCATCCAGGAGGGGCTTGAAGGTCTCCAGAGAAGGGGACTCCACACCCTCCCTGGGCAGCCTGGGCCAGGGCTCTGGCACCCTCACCAGCAAGGTGGGTTTTTTCTCATATTTGAACCTGTGTTCCGCTGCCCCTCGTCCCATCACTGGGAACCACTGTCAAGTCATCATGACCTTCAGCTTTTAAAACAACGTGATAAACACACCTGACTGATGACGTGCCCTTAAAGCAGGAACAGCGAACAAGCGGTTGCTCTACGAACAGTAGCTGGCACTTCAACACCGGCTTCATTTATCTGCAACCAGCCTGAAAATGCAGTTGGAAAGCAGGGAGCATGGATGTGACAGAAGGAGCCTGTCCCCCTCCTGCCCTGAGCTGTGCACGGCCACGGGCAGGGTCTGCCACCGCCCGGCTGTGCCAGAGAGGCAACCACAGGGCCTGGTCTTGGGCTTTGCCATTGCCCTTGGCTTACACCTTAAGGTCAGCCTTGTGTTTGGGTTTTTTTTTTTTATTTTCTTTAACTCACCCCTCCAAATGCAGAAGCGCTGGTAACGAGAAGCAGGCGAGCAGTTCGGTTACGCACGATGCAGCCGGAAGGACACAGCGGGGTATCTGGGGAGGCAGGGAAGGGATCTCCCGTTTGCCATTAATTACAGGAAGCAAATGGGTTCATTCCGGAGACCTGATTTATTTCCAGTCTCTTAACTGGAATGATGGAACGAAAAGCAACCGGCTGTGAGTTATGAAAGGTCAATAATGCCACAACTGAATACAAACAGCATATTTGAAATCCAGCCCGCCCTGCGTTCTGGTTATGCACCAATTTCATCCAAGGTGATACCGCTTTTCGGGGAAGCTGGAGAACCAGCTCTTCTTGTGCTACCACGAGCTTCCACAAGGGCAGAGTGGTCCTTTACCACCACCCACCACGTGTGGTCCCTGCAGCTGGAACCTCTGGCCGCCTGTGGCTGCCTTCTAGCAGCCTAAAGGTGTTACGGCCTCCAAATGGCCTGGTTAGGCCACGCCAGCATCATGTCTAGGGCTCTTAAAGGTGCTGGAACCTTATTTGTCTGATAAAGAGATGTAAAGAGGAGCTCGAGGGAGTCAGGATTGAGCCCTGAAATCCCATCGTTTGACCCTACGATTGGGTGCCTTCATGAGATGGTTTCTGCTGCTTAATTGGATGAACTGAGCTTTATAAACAGTTCCCTTCCCTGTTTGTAAGCAGTTCACAGGCAGCTGTAATTGTTTAAATCCACGGTGTGAGTAGTAAAAAGAGCTTTAGTTAATGACTGCAGAAGCCCTTCTCGTGTGAGAGCTCGCTGGTATTTATTCACACCAGAATTCACGACGCTTTTGTTTTCTATGAACGCTCCTGCAAATAAAAACTTGCTCACTCTAATGTTTATGAATAAATGCGGTCGTAAATGCCATCAAAGCAAATCAGCAGGGTTTTATTTATGCAAGAAGATGTGCAAATAAATGTTTGCTGGTTTCGCCTAGCTCTGGTGGGTGTTTAGGCAACGTGTTAAAACCCAGGCGTTGCGTGCTCTCTGCTCAGCGTTCACACCTTGTTATTTTCCACCTCCTCCTTTCCTAGAGTCTGATCCCACCAGTGAATCCCTGGGCCCCAGGGGAACGTTATTAAAGTCAGCGTTGCAGGTATTTAGCCACATCCTGCAGCTTGCCCGGGCAGTGGGCAAGGTCACGCAGGGTGGTGGGATCACCCACACGATGCCTGGAACTGAGAGAAGAGGGAAAAGGGGATTGTAATCGCAGCCTTGTGCTGTTTTCCACGTGGTACCCACCATTTTGTTCCCAGCAGATGATTCCTGCAACTGCTCCTGCAACGGCGCGAGGTGGCGTGGGGTTTGTCTTACACAAGAAGTGCAGGAGGTTATTGCCATCCTGTCTCAATCAGTGCCCTAATTAAATACAAGAGAGGATCTTCTTTTCAAAATGTAAACGTCAAGCCTTGTTAAAGAAAATTAAAATGCACTGGCATTGCTGTGGTAGGAACTGTGGAGGTGCTGAAGGTAGAGGATCTGGATTTAGTACAACAGGAACTAGAAAAGGAAGTATTTCCCGATCGGAGTCCAATCCTTGGACCGGGCGATTTGCAGGTTACAGAATTTAAGGATGTTATGCGAATTTACAAATTTCCCTTCAAACCCTGCAGTTCGGGACTGGCTCCAGGGGTGAATTCTATATCCCAGCCTCTAAAAACTATAGAGGAATATAATCTGAGACTCACCTCTTTCCAGGATTTACCTGTAAACGGCCCTTCTCTTACCAACATCATTTGGAATTTTGTGCTGGCCACGCTTTCAGGGGGGTTGGACTTGAATACTCAGATTATTCCCTTCCATTCCCTTGTTCCCGTGAGCTCTGTGGGGTGCAATAAAACAGAATTTTAAAAAAATCTACATTCATCAATGTGATAATCCCTATTTACAAATCCCACTCTATGAAGGCATCTGACAACTTCAACCCACGCAGAACCTGAATCAGAAGTATATATAAATCAGAACTTGCAACAGACAAAGTCCCAGGTGTGACTGCATTAGGACGGGGAGTTTTCAAAGGCTTTTAGAGAAGAGCTTCAGCTGATCACACAGAGATGTTTCAGCTCTGAACTGTGATCTCAACCTGAGCAAGGTCAACACTTTGGCCCAGACGTGTCTGTGCCTCCCCTGGAGCAGGTGAGATGACGTGCCCTTTCCTGGCAGGGTGAAAACACAAAATATTTATTAAATACAGCAGGCTCCCGTCTTTGCAAATATATGAAGTTCTCCGGCCTTCGCCGTTCAACCAGTGGTTTGTTGTTTTCATGCTAATACAAATTCTTGTATTAATAGGAGCACGGCCTTGGGTTTCTCCATCCGTATGGGAAAAAGTTACTTGTCTGATGGTAAACAAAGAACAGAAGAATTGATTCACTGTCTTCACTTTTAAAAAGACGGTATGAAGCAATAGTGAAGCAATTTTAATTGTGACCGTGTAACACTTGCGATCAGTAAGATCATTTGTGTTCTGTTTTTAGGCATCGGGGTACTAAAGAGTACATACAGCATTAGAAATGCAAAACATGACCGCATGTTCTCAGGATTCTGTCAGCGTTACATGAAAGAGCACTTGTGCTGGGATGCTCAGCTCTGAGGGTATTCTCTGTTCAGCGTGTATTTACAGAGATGTATGAATATTTGATTAATGAGTCATGGTCTCTGGAGAAATTTAATAACTGTACTGCCGTACAAAGCCAGCTCCTTAACTGTTAACACAGCTGCCAATAGTGTCACTGACACTGAAGCCCTTTCTGCATCTAATATATTCTGTGGAGTAAATTCCTTCGTTACAAGAGAATCCATGGGACACATTATTCAGTTATCTGTTTTGAACTGTTGCAGGCTCAATTTACAGGCCCTGATTTGTAAAGATTTTTCCAAATGGAAACAAGCAGTGACACGTGAGCCGTAAACCAGCAGTTCCACGAGGCTGCGTTGTTAACAGAAGTTAGCTGGGAGGTCAGTTCTAAAGAAGAGCTGCTCTAAAAATTCTGGCGTGATTGCTAATAAAATAGGTGTTATTATTGTCCAAATTGCTCTTTTCTTCAAACCTTTTGATAGCTCGTTATAACAGCATATGCAACATGTCGGTGAAATAAAAGCTGCCGAAGCTACTGGCCCTGCGAGTGCCTTATATTTGCAGAATCCTGTTTAGAGAATGTACAATGGACACCGGGTGACAATGCTGATGTGTATCAGCAGATTTGATACACATCAAATTTGTTATGTATATCATCAGATTCTTACCGCCTAAAAAACTGTGTCCAGTGGGACCGCTCGGGTTGTTCAGGGATCTGCAGGATGAGGCAGAAGTTTCCTCCCCTCCGTGACACCAGGCCAGAAGTGTTCTTCATTTTTGCTGAGCGGTTTCCCAAGAATAATTCACTGCTAATTTTATAATTTCTCCATTTTTATTCCTAATACCTGTGAAGAGATCAATTTTCACTTATGAAGTCAGGTGTATATTTTAGTGGTGTTCCTCCAGTTCGCCTGCTTTAAATAATAGGGGGAAAAACGTCAAAAAAAGATAAATTTAGTGCCGAGGCTTTCACTAGAAGCTTTAACTGCAGGTTAGAATTATACATGCTATGCAGAATTTCCTGCAACACTTCTCCTTTGGGCCACAATGCATTACAGCAGACATATAATGAAGCTGCTATAAAATCCGCGGTAATTAAGGGGGATTTGACAGTAATTGCAACAGTGAATCAACTTAATTATTACCTGCTTCAAAGAGAGCTAACCTGATGTTATAATCTAACCTTTCCTACTTCTAAAATGAGAGATTAAACAAGTATATGTAGCATTTAAGAATTAAATCTGTTGAGGTAGAATTATATTAATATACTTTTCATATACATTTTATGTATGTCTGTGTGTGTATAGGTACAAAGCAGTTAAATGAGCAGCACCATAAGCTGACAAACTGCAGATGTGCTGATGGGATGCATTCATAAAATAAACAGAACCTCGTCTGCAGCAGGGAAGAACCAGCTCCTCTGGTCTTTGCTGAAAGCACCGGGACCTCTAGAAAGGCCGATGCTATAAAGCGCTACAACACACACAAGCCTAGTTCCTTGAACAGCCTTGTAAAGGGGATGTGATGAATGCATCGTCTTTCTGGGCTTAATTTCAAGCAAACTGTTCTGAAATACATCTATGGTCGGCTGGAAAGCTGCGGAAGGGAGAAGCTGTTTAAGGAATTCACGGCCCTGCTGCTCGCTGCCGCGGTGTGGCCACCGTCAGGACCTCTCGGCAACGAATGTGCAGTATTGGAGACTCTCCTTTGCCCAAAACTGGTTTGCTGGTTTTCAGAGACTTTGTCCTTGAAATGAAAAAGCAGCTTTTGACAATCTCGTCCAATTGCCTTGAAACTGGGAGCTGGGCTAAACCGCTCCAGGGATTACAGAGCAGCCGTGTCCAAACCTCCAGGTGCCTCCAGGGACTCGCTCAGGAGCTATCGGCTGAGCCCACAAACACAAGCAGCCCTTTGGCCTCTGTTTTCAGAGCTTTTGAGGTGTGTTACCTGAGAGCAGGAGGAGGATGTCAGATGGTTGCTGATCCAAACCCCTCTCAAACCTTTTCCCCGGTGCTGTACCTGGCTGGTACCTGCAGCGCCGCGTCTCCAGCGGGGGCATTTCAGGCGTGGTGTTCCGGGAGATAAGAGATGCAATACTAAAGCTCTAAAAAAAATAAAAGAAAGAAGTGGGCATCGTCATCATCATCATGACAACTTGCCACAGCAACTTTCACATGAAGTTCATCTGCAAAACTGACAAAATTAGCTCTTCAACTCTGCTCTGAGGAGGGGTTTGACCGTCAAGAGAGGCACTGAGGGACTGACTCAAGCGTGCCCTCAAAATAAATTTGCCAATGTTTACTTCTTCCTCTTATGTTGCGAAACAATAAATTACAAAGATGTCTTCTTTGTTTTTTCATGGCCTGGCCCATAACACGCTACTATTAATAACTAATTTTTATTGCCATAGGCCTCAGGTTTCAGGGAATTATCAAGCTGACAATGTTGAACAGACAAAGAGGTTAAAGATGTCACCTGCCATGGGTACGTAATTCAGCTGTCTGGCAAGAACCAAGTCTGAAACTGCGTTAAGCCGAAGCCACCTCATCTTTAGGACATCTCTTAGAAGATTACAGCTGTTGAATCGGCCTTAAAGTAAACTTGAAAATCTGCCAGGCTTTGAATGGCGTTGTACAGTGTAAGTGGTAGAAAAAAGTCGATTCAGCCTGGGAGTAATAAAAAATTTTTTAAAAAATCTCATTCCGTTGCTGGCCTTGTAATTGTAAATTAAGAACAAATATCTAACTTGCAGGGGAAAGCAGGCTGTGATTTCTCTTTAAGTACAGACAACGTAATCTTGCCATCAGTAATTACACCAATAAATTGTGGAAGCCTCAGGGTACCTAGGAAAAATTTAGGAAAAAATTCTTTCCTGTGAGGTGGTGAGGCACTGGAACAGGCTGCCCAGGGGGGTTGTGGCTGCCCCATCCCTGGAAGTATTTAAGGCCAGGCTGGATGGGGCTTGGAGCAACCTGGTCTAGTGGGAGGTGTCCCTGCCCAGGGCAGGGGGGTTGGAACACGATGATCTTCAAGGTCCTTTCCAACTCTAACCATTCTATGATTCTATTCTATGATTCTACCTGGCAACTCATCCCTGGCACACATGCCCCAAGCACATCCCACCTCTAACCTGGCATTAAGGCTTTTACTTAAGATGCCCCTTCCTGAAGCCCTAAAGAGATCCTCTTCTACATCTATTACTTAATAAAGGATAAGATCCTCTTCTATGTCTGTTATTTAGTAAAGGATAAGCCACTTCAGTCTCAGCTTCATTCACGGGATACACAAGCCAAACACTTCTCACCTGCCCTCCATCATATGTGTGTTGCTCTTTTCTTTAGTGAGCTGGCCCTTTATGGAGTCAGGAATGATGGGTTTCTGGGAGGAGAATGCCCAGGAACCTGCTGCTTATAATCATTAACTGCTTTCAGCCGCCATAGACCATTGGCATTTAAATACCCAGTGAAAGAACTGGACCTGAATAAGGGGATTCTGCTGAGACTAGCTTTGGGAAGTGGCCTCCTGGGGGCTGATACCAGCATTGCTCCAGTCTCTGGACTGTGGAAAAAAAAAAAACGTGATCCCTCCTGTGGTGAAGTCCCCCAATGAGAAAAGACTGAGATGCCAGAATGCTGGGTACCTGCTGGGGTGGGGGATGCTCCCAGCCCTGAACATCCCTGTTCCTGGAAGCTGCCTGAGCCAAGTGTGTCTCAGGAGGGAGCAGGGGCTGTCTTTCTGGTGGCAGCCGTGGCGCTCTGCTCATACATAAGCAGAGGAAATGGCAGACTTTAAATAACAAATTTTCACTGATGCCTTTTGCTATTTTTACAACGCATTTTAAAACAAATGAGGGATTAACACAGAAAAAAGTACTTGAGGTGCATGCTCGGTAACTATTTTTTCATACAGTTTTAATGGATTCAGGGCTGAGCTCCACTAAAATCTGGATTTATTAGAAACGCTCCATGCATTTCAATGGAGTTTTTCCTCATGAATCTAGGTATCTCACATTATTTCAATAGAGCTGACCCTCTGATTCATTAGAAATGCTCCAATATAACCAACGGAGCATTTCTAATGATTCTGGTTTTACAGCAAATCCAAGGGTCAGCTGTACCGAAAACAATAGTGCTAACCTCTAGGTTTATTAGAAAAATGCTGTGTGTCTCAATGGAGCATTTCTAATAAATCAGCTAAATAGGGATCTCCCACAAAAATGCTCTACTGGCCAAACAGCCAAATGGATTTGTTGTTATTGAGATCTTTTAAAAACAAAGATTCTTTAGTAGACTCTTTTTGTCGCTCATTCCAGTGTGATCCCCTCACACCTAGAGTTTAGGTCACCACTGTTAAAAAAAATGAGTACATGTTCCCTATAACGCCATCGGTATGAGAAACAAATGCTGCTGCCTCAAATTCTCAAGCATTTCTCACTTCACTGCAGAAGACCCTATGGCATGGCCAGCTGGGACAACGCATGGGCTGTAGCTGCCTGGTCAAGGTTCAGGGGTTGGTGCTGCTCCAACGGCTGGGGTGGCTTCTGTCACCCCCTGCGACAGAAACAGGGAGAAAGGGAGAAGGCTAAAACAGCCCAGTGGTGGGTGCCACCACTGATCCACTATGGGTGCACATGAAATATTAACTGCAGCAGATGGAGCCCTCAACACAGGAAGGACATGGACCTGTTGGAGCAGGGCCAGACAAGGCCACAGAGATGCATGATTGATAATAAAATAGGTGTTACTATTGTCCAAATTGCTATTTTCTTCAGATAACTGGACCCCCTCTGCTGGGAGGACAGGCTGAGAGCACTGAGGGGGGTTCAGCCTGGAGAAAAAAAGGCTCTGGAGAGATCTTAGAGCCTGCTCTAGTCCCTCAACAGGCTCCAGGAAAGCTGGAGAGGGGCTCTTGATGAGGGAGGGGAACTACAGGATGAAGGGGAAGGGTTCGACACTGAAAAAGGGGAGACGGAGATGGGACCTGGGGAAGAACTTCTTGGCTGTGAGGGTAGTGAAAGCCTGGCCCAGGTTGCCCAGAGAAGCTGTGGCTGCCCCATCCCTGGAGGGGTTCAAGGCCAGGTTGGAGGGGGCTTGGAGCAACCTGGTGTGGTGGGAGGTGTCCCTGCCCAGGGCAGGGGGGTTGGAACTCAATGGTCTTTAAGGTCCCTTCTAACCCAAACCATTCTATGGTTCTATGGCACTGGGGTTTTTTTAAACATTTAAGTGAGCTTCCCCCCACACACACACAAGTTCTTCTAATTTTGTCAGAAAAAAAAAAGTCATGAAATGCATGGGGCACTGTGCCAGGCCACAAAAAAGAGGCAAAAGTAACTCTCAAATCAAAAGTAACTCGCAAATCATCTCAACAGGCCTCTGTCCACTCACCAGAGTGTCATGTCATGCAGAAGTTAGAGCCTCTGGGCTGAAGCAGCAGAGAACCCATCACCATCTCTCTCATCCTCCACAGGAACCGCTCTCCTCCTTAGTGCGGCTGCGTGCGGTGGGTGTTTGTACATACACACCCAGAGGCTCTTTGGAGGGTGTCGGGGGTGCAGCCACATCAGGAGAGCCCGTCTGTGCCCCTGTGGGCTGGGTGGCACGTCTCAGGAGCCACCGTGACAGCCTGGCCCGGAGACCTCCTCCGTAGCAGCGCTCCTTCTCAGCAGGAGGAGGTTCTGCAGCGCCAGAATTCTGCCAGCAGGAACAGGAATCGCGGGCACGGAGCGATGAGCTCACGTGTTGATACAGTCCAGAGAGGAGTAAATGCCTTTGCTGTGAAATGCAAAACAAGCTTTGGTCAGAGGAGACAAAGCTTTCTGTTGAAAAGGCCAATGAGATCATGTCAATGACTCAAGATTTGGTTAAAATGTTCCGTATTTATCGAGTATGTTCTGTACTGTCCCGCTATTTCCCCATGGCTCAAATACCGTGTGTAAACCACAGTTACTGCTCTCGGATTCCCCCCGTTCTCTCTGTGTTCACACCAGTAAGTCTGGGTGTGAACAGCATCCCAGTCCTCTTCCCCGCGCTCCCCAACCACTTCAAGAAATCTGCTGACCGGTTTCTCTGAAAACCCGAAAATAAAACACGCCGCAGTGGTGACAAATCCACACAACCAGCAACTCCACTTCAAAAATGATTGATGTGTCGGAGCGGGTCTGTTTTTCTCTCTTTTTTTTTTTTCTTTTTAATTTCTTTTTGATTTCTTTCTTTTCCCCTTCTCAAGTTGGGGCGTTTTTCCCTGGCAGTGAAAACTGAGAAATTCACAATGGAGTCAAACAAAGGGAATTTTACCGATGGGATGCTGGATGTCTGCCCATCTGCCTGAATACAGGACTGGTTTATTGCCCGAGTGTAGGAAGATGCCGAACCTGTCTGCTCAAATTACCGGGAGTCCTTCGTTAAGGACGAGGTGTGTGGGGGCCACCGGCGATTTCCCCGGTCCGCGGTTTCTCCCCGTACACGAGTTCATGCTGCCACCACGGTTGTCCTCTAAATGATAAGCGAGTTCTTTAGCAAAAATTACAGATCAGGGTGGGAGGCTGCTTGGTCGGGGGGGATTAAAGCAAAACCAGCAATGGGATTTCGAGGCTTTTCCTACCCCAGAGGCACCGGCAATAACACCACCTCCCCCTACCCTCTCAAATGAGATACGGCAGTTTATCATGTCAAGCCTTGCTGCTGAGCGCTGTGTCTGGGGCCTCTGGCTGTCAGAGGCAGGATCTCATCTCGGGGTCCCTAAGGCCATATAGAAAGCCTTAAAATGTTCATTTATGTTTCTTATTGTCTGGCCAAATCTGTGTGTGCTTAAAAAATATCCAGAAGTTTAAAGGCTAATCCCTGATTATTGCGGTTTAGAAATTTACTCGGTGTTTTTAAAAGTTAAATCCATTTATTATTATAAGCAGCAATGCCTTTGTCAACTCTTAGCTATTCTACACAAACTGTTTGTAGATGAAATGTTTCCTCCTGTGACGTTACTTCCCGAGCTCAAGCTCGCTCATTACATTTTTGCGAAGCAGCTCCGCTAACGATAAACCTCACTCTATAGGTCTAATTCATAGAGATACCCGTAAAGAAGCACGAGGACTTACGCACACGGGAATCTGTACCTTGGCTTATCAACATTTACATATGTCTGTGGACATACAAGCCATGGACAATATTCCCATAATAATCACATATGGGCATGTGTGCTTATAAGGTATATATTTATGTGCTTTATATGTACAGATCTGCAATGTATCTGCGTAGCCATAGCTTAATCCGCTGCTCGGAATTTGTTTCAGCTTTCCACATGAGCTCTTTTAAACAATGTTAATTGTTTCAGAACCCACATCATTGATGATAACTCTTTCAGGAATTGTCATGTTGTCTATAAATATTTAGTGGCTGGATTGTATTTGCCAATGTATTCTTGTATTACAGATGAAAAGGCAGCATCTGCTGAAATTAAAAGTGGCCGCATTTTCGCTGTAGCTTAATTAAATGCCAAAATTTATCTACATTAACAACAAAGTGGTGAAATTTATTGATCAATTCACATGATATAAGTTGACAAATGGCCCGAGCCATTTCCATAATTTTCTACACGTGTTAAAATTTGTAATGAAAAAAAGAATACTATATTAAGGTTAAATGTGAAATGAAAGGGGGGTTTGGTGATGGGAGCGGGTGCCCCGGGGCAGAAAGCTGTGTTTTCCGTGCCCTGTCCAGGCGGAGGCTGTTTGAGCCGTGTACAGATGGGCCTTTGACAGTCCTACAGCTGTTCTCCTAATTGTCCATTAAGTGTTCTATTGATTCTCTGATTCAAAGTACATGTCTTTCAGCTCAGGCTATCGTGTGAAGTGGCAGACACATTCCTCCTAGAATGACAGAGCTGCTTGAAACCTAAAAATGTGGGCTGCCAGTTTCAATTGAGGATCCCGCTTTCAAAGGAGAAGGCTTGGTTAAAGGAGCTTTGTAATAGCTGCTTAGATTTGAGTTTAGTCTAAACTTTTAGCATCAATCAATTAAAGCAGCAGCAGCAGCATGAAAAGTTTTAATTCCTCGTTAAGCATTACGGATCGCACCTGGCTGATAAAGCGTTGCCGGAGGAGAGCGGGTCGCGATAATAAAGATCAGATTTTGTTTAGCTGTGTGCAGGGTTTTTTTTTTTTTTCCTCAGACCCCCTGACATATGTAATGATATTCTCATTTGACTTGCAAGTTCACTTTTAGCATTTCTTTTTTTTTTAAAGGAAGATCATCTGCAATTCCAGATTATGCCAGTCAGAAGACTGTTTAAAATCATCTCCCTTTAATCTGAAGAGTGAAAGATAAGATGCGTATCTGTTGCAAGGACCATAAATCTTCAAAGAAACAAATAGCCATAGATAAGACTGTAAAAGTTATTTAGTTCTCTTCCGAAAGAGGTTTATTAATCTAAAATTTCCAGTCCATTGTGTCATGATTTGGTTATCGCGCTGTATCTCATTTCTTGCAATTGTATAAGCCTTGTGTATCAAGCAAAGAGATGAGAGCCTCATAGCTTAAACCTGATCAGTTGTATTCAGATATATCACTAGAGCTAGGAATAAAAAAAAAAAAAAATTATAAATTGAAACATAAAAAATAGCCAGCCGAGCAGAGATCTGGACTGTGCACGAATTTCTATGCAGAGTGTTTCCTTGTATTTTACTGAGATGTGTATCAAGTGATTTTATTATTAATTTTAAACTGAATTTTAAATTCTTGTTTGCCTTTTTAAAGCGTAATTCCTGGTAGAAAGAACACAAACAAACTGTTTATAGACTTACTACTTGGGAACCCTCCACAGTAGTTGTGCACAAAATGAGCTTTTCCCATATACCATCGCTTCTATTTGCCTTTATATTTTCCTTTTTAAAAATCCCCATCATTTAAATGAGACATGAAACTGTTTCCGATAAAGCTTAAAATAAGGAGAATTATTTCTCCTCAAGAAGATTTTTATCCTTTATAGTTAATGAAAAACCACTCTCCTGTGAACGTTTAAGATCTGCTTATTCTTTAACCATCCCTTCCTGATGTCACTGCCCGTGTTAGTGTTTGCACCCCGGCTACCTCTGCACGGTTGTGCTTTGGCTAACCTTTCCCTCCGGACCCCTGTTGGTGGAGGTTCAGGAGTCAGAGTCACCACCACGGAGGCTAACAGATGACTTGGACCCATCAATCAAATTAGTTACAGCCTTTTAATTTAAACAAGAAGCTTGCCCATTTGAAGAGAATTAGATTTTTTTTTTTTTTTTTTTTTT
>VZRU01007781.1:45040-50040 GCA_013398155.1 Pedionomus torquatus
TTCTAACAGTTCTATGTCCTTTCCCTGCTGAGGACTCCAGAGCTGGACACAGGACTCCAGGTGGGGTCTCATGAGCGAAGAGTAGAGGGGGAGAATCACTCCCCGGTGCTCCTGTACCACCCTGAATGGTCAATTTGCAGCTTTTTATCAAACTGTATGATTTATGAAATACAGATGGCTACGCACGGATGCCTCAGCGCGGTTTGGCTACGCTCTATGGTTCTCTTACCTGAAGAATGTGGATGACACTCATGGTTAGTCAAGAGAAGCTGCCAAGCGTCCTCTGATATATAGTAGAGAGATTGCAGCGCACAGAACGTGAAAGAAGAACGAAATCAAGTTCTTGGCCTCCAGGCATTACCATGTATCTCAAACCAACCTTCAAAGGAAGTTATTACACCGGAGTGAGAGCAGATCAAATCAGAGTGCAGTGTTTGCTTATTATTGTCAGTTTTCAAACGGCAACCTATGCTATCTCGGAGCAATTTGTCCTTTGATTTGAAGCTGAATGAGAACAGAAGAAAATGGCTCAATTATAAAGTTACCATAGCTGGATCTTTCTCCAAGTGCGCCTAACTTAATTTCAGCTCTGCCTCTTCCTGAGGAAATCTCTGCTGTAATTTGGCAATCTTCTCAGGCTGGTCCTGAGGGGGTAGCATAAAATAAGAAGGCAATTCACTTCCATCAGGCTTCTGGGTTTGCAGCTTAAGCTGCTGGTATTGAAATAAAGGTAGAGATTTGTTTAAACCTCTTCTGGAGTGAAACAGCCATTTCCAGGCGCTGCCATATCTCAGCGTGGAGCGGCAGAAAGGAGGGGGGATGGAGCAGTTGAGGTGCAGGCAGGATGAGATGATCCATACAAAAATTCAGCATGTTCTCCTGGAGAATGGTGAGGTTCTCCGAAACTGAAATGGGAGTGATTCAAACCGTCCTCTTCGGAGCACGTAAAAACCATATACTTTAAAAAAAAAAAAGAGGAAAAAAAAATGCTTTAAGAATGGAGGTGAGATTCTGCGAACTCTGTTGTGTCCACAAAGCCACTGAGATGGCTAAACACAGCACCCAGGATGATGGTTCAGGACCATTGCTCCTTTCCTGAGGGTAACAGGAAGAGAACGGCCCCTGACTACTGGTCCTTTGGGCATTCGGCAGTGCTGCTTCTAGTAGCCAAGATGCCCAGTGAGATTCCTGATAGGAAAGCCAAGAGATGTCCAGCTCACAGAGGTGCAAGTAGGAAAAATGTCATTTTAGAGAGCAACCGCTGCAATGAATGCCCAAGCCTGGCTTCTAGCCGCCTCATGTACTTGCCACAGAATTGTTACAGCCTTTAGACAACTGAGGTAGCCCACATTGCCCACTCACTCTCTTTTTCCTAAAGATTTGGGGAAGTGACTCATAACATTAGTTAAAATTTAATAAAAGCATTAATAAAAAAATTAAAAATTAATCAAAGCATTAATAAGGGAAAGTTGTCTCATCTCCAGCATTTCTGTTAACCTACAACAGAGCTCAAGTATCTCCCAAACATTACTTTCAATACTGCAGCAGGAAAAGAAGGATTTAGCTTAGGAGGACGCTTAGTAGAGAGACATAGTCTAGGACACACTGAGGTAATTCTGTCCTGGGTGTTGCCAGCTCAAGATTACTGAGTTTGGAGACCGAGTGGCTCTTTGGACCACCAAAGTAGTCCCTTTTGGTTAAAGATGAGGCTGGTGATGTGCAAAAGCTGGTGCTGGTCTGCTTGGCTACCCTGATGACACACTGTGGGCTGCATGACCTGCTGCAGGAGGGAGGGGTACAGACTTAAGGGTCCGTGGTGCCAGTCAACCTTTCCAAGGGAAGCAATTCTTTCCATTTAATCATGATTTTAGAGGTTACCTTGCTTCTGCCAGTCTTTGAAGCGGTTATTCTGTGGCACGACGGCAGTACCAGAGTGGGAGGATTGCTCTGCCACGCTGCTCTGTCGTCTGCAGGCAACAAGCTGCTGGGTTGGCTCTAGGAGTGTTGCTGCGCTGTTCTGGCCTTTCTCTACCAGAGGTTTCTCTCTCTCTTCTGCACCTCCTCACTTTCTCTCCTACTTTTTTTCCTTTTCAAAGCCATCAGAATCAAGGGACTGAGTATTAGCAATGAATTAGTCTCCCTCCCGACCTCTCCCAAATAAACTACCACACACAAAATCAAGCCATGAAAATTCAGGTTCCTTCATGCTGCATCCCACCAAAATTTATCTGGATGATCTTTAAAGTCCCTTCCAACTTTAACCATTCTATGATTCTATACTAACAGTTTTCCACTGGATCATTTTCCAAAGTAACAGGGGGAGGAAAATGCAAAGCCTGAAATAAACACCAAAAAACCCATCAGATGATACCCCCCTGCACATACAAAGATTTTGGCAAGAATTAGTCTGTGTGACCCAGTGTGCGTATTACCTATGCAGACTTTTACTTAATTTTTTTACACTGCCACGTCAGAGCATCTCAAACTTGACATAAGAGCAAACCCAACCTTTGGAGAGAGGTGAGCTTTCCCAAAAAGACAAATAATCCTTTTAACTTGTGACCATGGTTAACTCGCAGGTTTCCTCGCACTTCCCAAGTGGTGAACGAGAGGTCTGATTAAACATGATGCAAAAAGAGCTTGCAAGTAGCACTGTTTACTAACATTTCAATTTCTATGCCTCATTTATTAGACTTAGAATAAAAAGGTTAGAGGGGTGTTTGGGATTGTCTTTAACCTTGATGATATTTCCACTGAAGCAGCATAATGGCTCTTAATTGCTTAAGTGAAGAGAACATGTTGACATGTCCTTCTTTGTGCTTAAAGCTCTGTGCCTAAACCATTATGCTAATTCAAGCATTATATACACCAAAGTATTTATGGGACTGACACAAGTGATGTTGCAGGTAAAGGGCTGTGAAATGGTCTGTAAACAGAGAGAATTGATTCCAGGCCCAAAGCAATGCTGTTAAAGTCACAGACATTGAACAGCCAGCCCTACAATTTCTATCCAGATTGTCAAACTGGGTCAGACGGTGTCAGCAGGGCTGCCATTAGAGATCAGATGGGTGGCTTTAATAATATGTAAACCAACCACATAAACGCAAATTAACACAGAAGCAATACCGACTCCACTGGGCCTTTTTTTTTTTTTTTTTTTTTTTTTTTTTTCCTTGGTCAAGAGAGCAGCACTGCAATTTGAAGGGATCACAAAGAACACGTGCCTCACATGAACCTCGGTACCAGAAGAAACAGGCCCGTGAAGGGGTTCTGTTTGCTTATCCAAGGTAGGAAGCCGGGCAGATCGGTTGTCTATTCCTCCTCGGGTGTAAGGCTAACAGTGCGGTTACACATTGGGCTGAAACGATTTATCAGCTTATTAGTGATAAAAATCACTAATTTCACTAATATTAGTGATAAATAAAATCATAAATATATAAAATTATTCAATAGTTTCACTAATATTAGTGATAAAAATCACTAATAACCCATCAGTTTTGGCACTGAATAGAAATTTGAAGCTGCAGTTTCATTTAAAACCTGCATCTAATTTATTGTTTGAATTTCCTTAATTATAGACAGGCAAATGAAACTGATCAGCTCCGCCTTTATTTCTGCTTAGTTTTATTTTTGGCTCTGGAGTACTAGGACTGACACTTTTCTGCGTAGCTTTAAACCAATGCAGAGGAATGTCTTAGTCTCTCTATCCTTCTTATACGCTCAGAGCAGGTAGTTCACTAATTTTGATTTTTTTCAAATGTCACGAGAAAGTATCATTCATCCTAGACCTCACGTGTAAAATGCAAACCTCAGAGGGAAGCCTCGTATTCATAGTAGCCTGTAAAGCATTATCATACTTTGGCGATTATTTTAATGACAAAATAATTTAGACAACCACAAAATAACAGATTTCAGAACACCTCTTTTTATAAAACTAAAAATATAGATGTTTACCTTGAATTCACTGGAGTGTCTTTTGCAGCTGATCCTTCAATAAAAAAGAAATTTGAGATTCAACAGACCCGATTATAGATAAAAATCTAGAAAAATATGGAATGGTTGTACCTATTTCTTCACACTACAAAAGCTACATCCTTTCCAGCAAAGCATGCCTTGGTCACACATCAGCATTTTCTCTTTTTTCCACCCTGGGATATTTTTGATTTAATGCCATTTCATAGATTGCTGCATCGCTTAAAGAATTGCACTGCAAAAACACTACCTGACCACGCTACTCAAAAAGATTTTGGAACAGTGCGTCTGAGATGAGCACACCCATTGAGATTACCAAGACATTCCCGTATTCTGACAGTTCTTGGATCAAATGTATAATATCAAAACAAAATATTTGATGAGCATGAAAAGATGTATTTTTTAGTTTAGATGGTGGAATAGCAGAAGGTGCCGGGGCCATTTAACCCCAGGAATTCCCCACAGTTGTGAAGCGTGCAATTTTGCAATATTCAGAAAAGTCAAATAAATGGATGAAGGACTTGTAATAACTGAAGGGAAGGGAAGTTACATTAAGAGACTGAAATAGGATGCAGGACCCAAAGTGGTATCAAAGATTGCCTTTGTGAATTTGAGCAAGACACTTAATCTAAATCTCACTTTTCAATCCGTAAAATGGGACTGACAGTATTTCCTCTCCTATTGAGATCGTTGGATGGACAGGGATCATCCCAGCTCCTTGACCAGTGGGTCCTCCCTCCTCCTCCTCCCATTCAAATAGAGCCGGCTCTCAGCTACTTCTCACAAATATATTTGTATCACCTGAAAGAGCCCGTTTGGAAAATGGGTTTCCAAAACATGACAGAGGATATTTTTGTCTGTGTTTATACTAAATGGCAGTATGTTCATTCCTTTTAAAATGCTGTTAGGCTATTTAAGATTTATACGTTTACTGAGTGGTCACTATCAGGTTGAAAAATGATCTGTATTATCTTCAAAAGCAAATTTTCCTGCCCGGTATGATCAACAGCCCTTGAACTGTAAGAATT